>WWET01007860.1:6337-18254 GCA_011038615.1 Limnodynastes dumerilii | reverse complement strand
TTTCAAAGAAGACTGGCACTTCACAGTAAATAAGCAGCTGTTTTAGGTGCTCCTTCAAAGTCATCCAAAAAAGTCCAAACAGAGAAAGGCACTCAGAAGACTCGTGTACTATGTCGAAGAACACTATTTTAGTCCATAATTCAAATCACCAATGTTTTAATCGCCTGAAGCAATTTTCCTCAGGGTGCACAACAAAGCAAAATATGGTCCCAAAGTTGTAAAGAGTGCAAGGTGCAAAAGTGCAGGCAAAAACAGCAAGCGACCATGCTAGCCACTTCATGCTTTTTCTGCCTGCACTTTTGCACCTTGCACTTTTTACAACCCTGGGACACCAATTGATCCATGGAACGGTGACGTGCAGGCTTTTACATGCTATATGCCTTCTCTAACCCTAATTTTGGTACGATTTTTAACCAACTTTTAATGTTTGAAATAAATAATCTTTTAATACACTATGAGGGGCTCCCTTGTTCTATTCTTGTTTGTTCCTAGTTTTGGATGGTAGCAGAGGCCGCCCTAAAGAAGGGAAGCAGCGAACCATATTGGACCCTAGTGCTAAACAACTGTGATAACCTTGATTGCTCTGACATTTTATTTGATGCTTAGGACAAATTAAGTATCAATTACTAACTGGAACTATTATATCTCGTACACAGTGCCCTATTATTTGTGTGTGTATTCTAGACGCAAGTGCCCCCTGCTGTATATATATATAGACAGATTAGGGAGGAGGGGATAGAGTGCAATGAGAGATTGAGAGATTGCGAGGGAGCCACCAGATGGGGATGGAGTAAGAGGGTAGCAGTGGGGGACAAGAGGGTACAAAGTGAGGGGGGAGTGGTAGAGGAAGGAACAACATTAGAATTGAAGCTAACACACTAAGTGGGAAGGATTAACTTACAGAAGACATACGTAGGGAGAAAAAGGGATAGATGTGAACGGGAGTGTTTTGAGTGAGTGCTTGAAGATCTACAATGTAGGGGAGAGTCTGGCTGAAGAAGGATTGTCATTCCAGTGCAGAAGTGCAGCACAGGAGAAGTCCTGGACACAGGCGTGAGATGTGGTGATCAGTAGGAAAGTCAGACAGCGGTGGTTAGCAGAACGAAGAGGGTGGGAAGTGGTGTGCATGGAGATGAGGAGATAACCTTAAAGGTGAAGGTAAAGAGTTTAAAGAGAGGTCTGAAGCGGACCTGAAAACAGCATTTGAGTATTGATTGAAGGGGGGCAAGACAGGTGAGTGGGAGCCCAATGAGGAGGAGGTTACAGTAATCAAGACGTGATATGACTAGAGAGATGATGAGGGTTGTGGTAGCTTTATTGTTAGGTAAGGAACGGATGTGAGCAATGTAGAGTAGCTGGAAACGGCAAGGATGAAAAAGGGCATGGATTTGAGGAATAAAGGAAAGTGAGGAGTCAAGGATGACACCTAGGCAGCGTATTGGAGGGGAGGCAGGAGACAGGTATCATCAATGGATATGTTGATAAAGGGAGGGAAGGAAATCCTAGGAGAAAGCAAAAACAATGATTGAGAGAGGTGGTGAGGTCAGGGGAGAAGAGGTACATTTGAGTGTCATCAGCATAGAGATGGTAGTTGAAACCAAAGGTGCTGATGAGGTTACCCAGCGAGGAGGTATAGAAGAGGAGGAGCATGACAAGGACAGAGCACTGGGGACCACCAACAGGGAGTGGAGAGTGGGGGCTAGGGGTGGAAACAGAGAAGGTGTGATCAAAGAGATAGGAGGAAGCTGGATATCGGTAGCTGGAGGGGGGTGTAGGGTCCAGATTAGGGTTTATGAGAATGGGAGAGACAAGGGCATGCTTACCAGATCTCTTTCTTAAGGAGAATACAAATGGTTTTTCCCCTACCCCACCTTCCCTGGCTACTTACCATACCTCCCACCCTCCCACTCTTCTTAAAATCAGCCCAGAGGCTGCCGCACGTCCTCAATCTAAATACCTAAATGGTACGTATATTGCGTAAATGACCTACTATGTATGTGTAGTAGGTCATTTTGGAAAAGACTGTACTTCAGAAGCAGCTGCTTCTTAAGCTTGAATTCAGTCCCCTGGGTGTTATGCACTGTTTTAAACCTAGAGGCATTATCAATGACAAAATACATTAAAAGTACATAAAATAATGTAGAGCAAGATACAAAAATGGCATTCCATATAAAAAAAAATAGTAATGATATATGTATAATATAAGTGCTTTAACTAAGGGTATGCAAAAAGGGGTAGTTATTATGGGTGCACAGCAAGTTAATATTAAGATTGAATTTAGTATTCAGTTTTAACAATTTTAGATAGGGATCTTTAACAGTGTATGCTGGGACAGTAATATAAATTACATTTAAATTAATTTTAAAGCAAATTAAAATGTTATTAAAGAAAAGGATTACAGAATAGATTTTGTGATCCCATAACACACTGCAAAAGCTGTATGCATCCTTGTGTGCTTATAATGGAATGTTACACTGCGCTTACATTGCAGTTATGTCCAATTAATATACATTTACAATAAAAATGAACTTACTTCTTTTTCCAACTTCTGTGAAGAACAGGAGTAAATCATTTGGTAGATCCTTTGGAATAAATCTATGTGTAAGTCCAGGTAATAATATTCTGCCAAAATAGAAAGTAAAATAAGAAAGTACCTCCCAACTTGTATATTACATTTTTCATTTTCAATTGTCCAAATATTCAGTTTTTATATACAATTATGAAAGCATAATATGCAGAGATGAAATAAAAAGATCTACTCACATTGGGCCATATCCAGAACTACGTATACTAGCGATTTTACGCTAGCCACTGACGTAAATTTGCCCATTAGTATTTACTGCAGATGTGCGCTGCAGATGTTAACCCACGAAACTCAGGACGGCCATAACGCTCTCGTAACTACGTACGAAGGGACGTTCCTAAAACATGCTAGCCGTATTTACGTTCCAACTATGCTTTAGAGGCGGAGGGAGGCATTTAAATTGGACAGTATGGGCTGGGTTAGGCAGTTATGTCCATCAGGACGATACGTAAGTGCGCGGTTACGCATGGAAAAGAAGATCGGATCCAATTCAAGTTGGTAAGTACTTCTTTTTATTAATAATTTATAGAATTTTTTTATTTATTTAATGCATTATTATATTAGCGGTATTAAATGTAAATATTTTTTAATATAAGGTGTATTAAACGTAAAAAAATTTTTATATTAGGGGCATTAAATGTTAAGTATATTTTTTATATTAGGGCCATAAATTTGTTAAGTATTTTCTTTTAGGTTAGGGACCGGCCCTATATTTTATTATGTAGCTAGGAGGGGCATTACTTTGTTGTTTGTGGCACAGGATGACAAGGCATTCTGGCGCTTGTGGTTCTCCAAGTTCCAGCATGCCCTTGCATCCTTGGGCATGCTATTGCTTGTAGCACTACAGCAACAGGGAGCAGGAGATAATGGCCCACAACTAGCTCTAGGGGGATGACATATTTAAGGGTAAAGCACAGGTGTAGGTGATGGGCTTGTAATTAGTCCATCAGCAGCCCCAGGGCTGATCATGGTAATGTCCACAAATAAGAATAACTGTTCCAGGTCAGCCCCTAGAGGCAACACAGGATACAGCAGCCCAGGATGCAACACAAATACATCTCAAACTATATAAACACCCCTCAATTATAACTTGAACTCCTTACCTTGGAAGCTCTTGGGTATCAATGTAAACCATGCCATTACTCTTTGTGTTTTGGAAACTTGTTAATGATCCATCAGATAAAGGCAACAGTTGAAGATTCAGCAGATCACTGTAATGTCCATCACTGATTACATACTGGAGGAGCAACAGTTTTTTGTTAAGGGGAAAACCATGCCAGCCACCATTATGCAAGGCCTTTCTCACAAGACTGGGAGACACAATACTCAGGCTTGCAATGCTACTTTTAGCTAAATTAAGAATGGAATAAACATAGTCAGGAACTTTAACAAGTGGAACCTTCAGCAGCAAAAGCAGTTCCTCTAAAAAAATGCACATTTCCTCATTTTCAACTTGTAAGAAAACAGCTTCCGATGCATTGATCCACTTGGATTTGTCAATTGTTTGAAATACTCTTTCTGTCACCAGGGACTGGGCAATCTCTTTTACAAGATCAAACCATCTACCTTTATGTGCAGTATTCTCTGGGTCTGGCCAAATGCTGTATGCAGTGTCTGCTGAAATCATTGATAACTTCACTAAACTTATTGCATTCTTTACCGCATGTATATAAAGTAAAGGCAATATCTTCTTAATCAAGACTTGATTCCATTTAGCACCATCATCATGTTGTTGATCAATTTCAGGCCACTTTAATCCTCTCCTGTCATCAGTTAGGTCAAAATATCCATTGATGAGGCATGGTAGACCTGTCCGATTTTCTTCTTTGTCTGGAAGTGGCAATACACAACTTAAACGACCTCCAAATAAATCCATGCTGGTCTTAGCTAATGGGTAAGCTAAGTCAAGAGCTGGCCTGTTGCACAGTTTGTTACTCAAGGCTATTAGTTCTGGAAATAGAGACCCCTGAACTGTGCTGGCTGTCACCAACCATTTGCATTCTTGCTCTGCTTTTCCAAAGCATTTTAGAGAAACAACCTTCAAATGTGTGTCAATGGCAAGATCAGTCAGTTTAGGCTCAAATGGATTTTCAGTTTCAGTGCTTACGTCAACTGTGAGCAGAGGAATAAGAACTCCATCATGACCAATTTTCTTCAAAGACACACTTTTAATATGACGAAGGAAAAGAAGGCTGATGCTAGCATCCTTTATAAAAGACTCGAAGAGCTCCTGAACCCTCTCTGTACTATAGATATTTTCAGATATTTTAGAAGGACATAGTCGAAGAGGGAAACGAAAGAGGGTCCCTTTGAAACAGCCAGAATTGAGAATTTTCTCCCAAGAACCTTGAAAAAGAGCATCCAATACTTGTTGAAATGGATGAAACTGGTCTTTTAACTCTTCTACACACTTTTCTCCTTTTTCAATTTTCCACAAACGTCCTCCTCTTTCAAAAATCTTTTCCTGTGGGTCCAGAATCCCAAGATATTTTCCACTATAGATAGCTGGATAGTCTGGATTAAAAAACACAAAATAAAAAAAAGAGTATTCCTATTAGCTTCGGCATAGTACTAAATATCATTAAACTGCTATGCATTAATATCATAGGCCAGTGGTTCCCAAAAATTAATACTGTATGTCAGAGGTTCCCAAACTTTCTCAGTTCTTGGCACCCTTTTGGGCCGTATCCGGACCTACGTGTGCCTTACGAGCACGCAAGGTCATTACGGACGATTGCGTAGCGGGGACAGCATGCCCCCCTCAAGGTAGTAAAATCTGGACACTTACGTGTCTAGATTCCTACCTTAAAATTTACGACTAGGTCTTCGGCCTTAAAGCCACAGACGTAGTCGTTATGGGTCTTCCCCCGCCCCGAATCCTAATATTACATGGCTATCTCCTCTTCTATGGTGGAGATACAACCATCGTAAATTGGGGTTGCAGCCCCTTTATCGTAACAACTGGCCAACCGGTAAGAAATCGTAAAAAGGTTGTGCACCTACAGGACAGGGGAATTACGATATCGGGCATCGTAATTCCCCTGTCGTACATTCTTCTGGATCAGCCCCTTAGTGTCCAGTTTGTTAAGTAGTTAGGCTCAAGCAATTTTCAAGACAGACAGTGAATGATCAAGATCAAACAAACTATATATTCAATTTATTATTATATTTCATTTTAAAACACATTAAAAATAACATGATTATACTACAATTTTATTGTTGTGTAAAGCGATAAGTATAAGACAAAGGTGGTAAATGTTATTGGTAAAGAAATTACATGTATTAAGGAGGCTATTTTAAAGAATGCAGAGTGTGTTGGTCTTACCAAAGATCTCTATATGGATGTATTTCGACTGTTGCTATTTATTGCATTTATTTAATATACTGCTGTTATTTGGAGTGGTCACTCCCATCATACACATACACTATGGGCCCGATTCAGACATAAGGAGTTTGAAATTAAGGGAGGAAAGTTACTCCTGGGCTAAACCATGTTGATTGCAGGGGAGTCAAGGTTCATCTGTTGCAAACAGTATTAGAGTTGAGAGGTGATGTTTCCTATCCCAAGTCTAAATAACAGTGTAATTAAGCTGGTCACTATCTGTGTGCAGTAAGCAGTTTGTGTTTGTGATTGTCAGGTACAACGCACGTTCTGTTAGTGGAGGTCATGTACTACGCATGTTCTGTTAGTGTATGTCAGGTACAACGCACGTTCTGTTAGTGTATGTCAGGTACAACGCACGTTCTGTTAGTGTATGTCAGGTAGTGTATGTCAGGTACAACGCACGTTCTGTTAGTGTATGTCAGGTACAATGTATGTTTTATCAGTGTGTGTGGTTTGAACAAACCCAACTTTGCACAAGTTGCTTTGAGAGTCAACTATGAGGGGGTCCCCAAGGTTGCTGTTAGCATACCAGAACCCAGGGTGCTGCAGCACACGCTTTGCGGCTTGCACACTGCCAGTAAATCACCCGACCTCCACAAGCAGATTGCAGAAGTTGGGGGACCTTCTTAGACCCAGATCCAGCCCATAGTTTCCTTAAAGACAAGGGCTGTTAATGTCAAAGTCTGCAAACACCTTCCAATTTGCGCGCGCGCGTGTGTGTGTGTGTGTGTGTGTTCTAATAGGGCAAGGAGTGATGTGAATGTTAAATATTCTCTGTAAATTGCTGTGGAAAATTTGTGGTGCTTTATAAATGATAATAATAATAATAATAATAATAATAATAATAGTAGGTTCTCTAAATTGTTTAATAATGTATTATTCTACTAAGTGCTATTTATTAACCATTATATTTTCTTGTGAAAAACAATTAGGTCACTGAACATTACTATAAAAAACAAAACGAAGAACCATTATATAAATATTTGATTACATAAAACGTATTGGTATTGTATATTATTGTGGTGAAGATACATTTTGAAACACCCATATACTCACCCTTACTATATCAGGTAACTTACAGAGCACAAGAGATTTCCTTTAATAAATGGATCATATATAATTTTTGTTTTTTGTAAATGAATTTTTAGCTCTTATTTACCTAATGAAAAATCTTATGATATACCTGTTTCACATAAATCTTAGCAATATTGAAGCTACATTTTTGTATTCTTCTCTTTAAGTTTTAATTTAAGGTACCCTTGTCATAAAATACTCTCAATTCTTTTGTTATTTTTTTCTTATTACTACTTTTCCGGTTTACCCCATCTTGGTGTACGAGGTATTTCAGAAGACTTCCACCGACTTTTTTTATGTTTCATATATAGTACAAATATTACTAACCTGTAATGTGATACACAGAATTAAACCCCAGGCCAAATCTTCCAACAGTGTTTGGGTCTTTTCTCTTAATGCTATTTCCTGGTTTCTGGATTCCTTCCCAATCGCGTTCGGTAAACATCTCATTGTTGTATGCCAGAAGAGATGGACCTGAGGGAACAAGAAGTTACAAGTATAAACAATTTTTTCCTAATAAGAGAATTATATTTTAACAGGAGTCTTGTGTTAATACTCTTCACAGGTCAATCTCTCACATAATATACCCCGCACTGAGCCAAAAACCTGGGATATTGCCGGGGCACTCCCTGACGACCCGGGTCATGGCTCAGTGTGAACAGGTGCGCCTGTTGCTACCCATGTCTACTGAGCCGGGAATTAGATCCGGGACATTTGTAGGGTTATTCCCAGGTCCGACACAGGTAGCTGCCAGTGTAAACGGTGCGACGCACGTTTTTCAACCCGGGTACCACAGAAAATTCAGCATTGGTCTAATTTATTTACTATTGCCCTGGCAAAAAGTGTTGCCAGAGTAACAGTAAACAAATGACACAGTGTGATGACCTGGGTCCGCCCTGCAATGTAAACAGGGTCTGTGACCTTGGGATCTTCTGGTGACACGGCAATATCCCGGGTTCACAGACCCGGGATATTGCCGGGGCAGCAGTGTGAACATGGTAATAGACAGCGACCTTGCTACCATTTTTTGGTGGAGTAAATATTATTCATTTTTAAGGAATGCTTATGTCTGAGGAGTATATTATTTCAGCAGTTCAATATTAAACAAAAATTATGTTCAACATTAAACTGTTTCCCTGCTTACATGGTGAGCTTTTCAAACCATATGCCATGTAACATAAAATATATATTAGATACATAGAATATACATGGACAGCAAAGTGAGGTAAATAGGTGGTAATGCAAACTGTGTAAAGACATATATAATGAAATGCTCTTTTACGGTCTTATTTTAAACTGGAAATACACACACAAGCAGGAAAGAAACATGTAAAAGTGATGACCCGGATACAGAAAATAAAAAGCAAATTAGGTCGAAAGATACACCTGGAGAAAACGGTGTTGAATTAGGAGTCTGAAACTAATTTTATTATTTGCATGCAGCGAGAAAACTTAGCATGCACCAAGATAGTGACAAGATTTACCTCGCCTCACAACTATAATATTAGCCTCCCCTGCAATTCAGCATGGTTTTGTGCAGATGCAACTTTTCACCTAATTTCCACTTATTTTCAATCTCCGGATCTGGTCCGATGTCTGGTCCTGAAGAGGCTACAGCGCAGTATGGAGTGAAAATCATCATGCTTAACTGAACATGTTGTAGACACATCTTTCTAGCTTTTACTCTTCTATAACAATTGATGAACCAGGAGTGACATTTAATCCAACATTATACAATGTGTGCCCAACCACCTTTCAAAATCCACTTTAATTCATTAAAATTAAACTGATAAATTGTAAATTTGACATGTTTAGTAAATGAACCATATTTTAATTCAATATATGAATCTTTTTGGAAGCAGGGTCCCAGAAATAAAAGGACAATTGCGTTTTGTCTCTCCCTTCCATGAGGATTATTTCAGCAGGTAATCTCTTCTATGTCAGCACAGATTGTCCCTTCTCTGCTTGGTATATATTTGGGGGTTTTCCTGCCTTTTTGCTTACACTTCATGCATCCTGATTTAACACTGCTTTTTCACTCAAGAACTAGTCTAACATTTACCAGACATCTTTCAACCAAACACAAAAAAGAAAATATATCCCGCACCTGTTTTTGGGATAAGTGATAAATACATTTTAAACATACAGTATGGCGTAAACGAGGACACTTCAGAGATACAAGTACCCTCAAAGCGGGTGCAACCATTGGTAATATTAACTGCAAAAGAATGTAGGGAACACTTTACAGTAGACCCAAAAAAAAGTCCACTATTTCAGGTGCACTTCAAGCCAATAATTATAAAACTATCAAAGTTTTATTGTAATCATTACCAGTATGTAAATGTGCACAATAACTAATCCAAATTATGATATAAGTATAATGGAAGCTGATATACAGTAATTTGCTTAATTAATATTTTTGTGGTACTATTTTAAGGTGATATAATAAAAAAAAATATGTTTTACATTTTTGCTTGTTACAGTGTGGTTGTGCATCTAAAAAGGTTTACTTTGGTTTGTGATACATTTTATAGCTCACAAACGGTTTGTTTTGTATGCCGATTGCAAACCTTGGGGTAGAACCCACAATTTCATACTGAATTGATCATTGAAAGACTTGTGCGTTTTCTCTCGTTCTGTGTTTTGGCATTTACATAAATATTGGGTTGGGGTTCAGAAGCCTGTGTATAGAAAGAAAATATACATGTAATAAATGTATGAGAGATAAAAGTTTGGATAATGAATGACGAATCTACCGGAAGAAAATCTCTCTCCCGGACGTATCATGGGGAAGTTTAGCGGCCACAGGATGACCTTCCCAGTCACTCCTCCACCTCAATCCGAATGCTACGTTCAAATTTATGGTCACCATTGCGATCTGGCACCTGGGATTTGTCAAGCTCTGCTCTAAAATGTGTGTGCACAGTAGCTGAATAAGCCTTAGATTTTAGTTTAGGATTGTTTTTGGGTTAATAGGAGAAACTTTTAACTTACTCATTCTTGTTTTAACATATTAACAACCATGTCACATACATATATGAAGAAATGTTGCTGAGTGTTTCCTGGTTATACATTACCTTGGGTGACATGAAGATCTTTTGAACATAGAGAGTCTGTTCCATATTCTCTTTCATCATAAATGAAAATGACTTCACTTGCTTTTGCATCATCTGCATTCTGTATCAGTTCCTAAAAATTCAGTAAAAAAAATGAGGTTACACTTTGTTTAAACAAAAGATTTCTATTCCACTATCTTGTGTGGTTGTAAAATATAAAAAAGCAAAAAACACACCAGTCATACACCTATGGCTGTATTTTAAAACTTATATATGAATTTTACAATTCGTTTTTATTTAGAAGACTTCAGTTACCTATTTTTCCCCTATGAAAGCCTCTCTTAACTAAATTGCTATTCAAGACTACTGTATAAAGCAGGCGCAAGGAGAAGCTCCAGATTTGAACAGACTGGGTAGAGTTGGGATACCTTGACTGACAAGCAAAGGTCAATTGTGCTGTATATATGTTGCAGTAGAAGTAGGAAAAAATGTCATGACTTTTTGTTTTTCTCTCTCTTTGGGCCTGATTCACAGTTAACAGTGAGTTAGGTGTGGACAGATCCGCACGTAATTCACTTGTCCTGCCCCCGAATCTGCCTCCTTTTTTAGGTACCTAATGGAACTTAAGAGTGCCATAGGGCCACCTTATCTTGCCGCAAGTAGTTTTCCTCCCTGGCTAATCTACATCCCTCCCCTTCACCCACATCCTCCATAAGGCACGCATCCTTCTGCTTAAGCTTCTACATGCGGTCTTTAAAGACCTACGTACCTAAATGGTATGTAGATTGCGTAAATTAGCTTCTATGCATTCGTAGTAGCCATTTTCTTATTTCCCAGCACTTAACAAGCCAAACCTTTGTGTGCTAAGAAGAATTCAAACTTGTCAAAAAAATGTATCTGTCTGACATTTACATCAAGTGGATGATAGGTGGAGATAGTCAGCGCCATGGCAGGAAAATATGCTAACCGTAGTGCATAAAAAATTATAATGTTTTACTTTAATAAATTAAAAGGTATTCAGCGTACCAAATAATAGATGATAAAAAGCATGGTAAAATATATAGCAATGAGCCAGTCCTACTGTGCGCCGGGTATGTCTGCAACTGCCGCCCGCTATCACCGATCCACTCAGTGGCTGCGAATAGGAGAAGGAAACTGTCCTCGGCTGTGGATGCTGCTCAGAAGGTGATAGGAATTGCCACCAACGCGTTTCGTCTGGGGCAAAAATCTGCCTTTACCGACTTCATCAGGGATTGTATAGAAATAAAGAGTGTGGGACAGGCAATTAAATACAGGAGACCGCGGGAAAGAGATTCCGATAAGGGAGATGGACCAATCGGGTGCTTTGTTTACATGTGCAGTGATTGACAGGTATCTGTATAGCTTCCTAAAGTCCCGCTAATAAACTGATAAAATGTATTCACAAATAACATTGGAGTAGAACCAGAACTACGTGTGCCGTACGTTTATTCGCGGAGCGTATTTTCGCATACGTAAGTTCGCTACACACCCCTTGCACGGACGTATTTTGTCAAAATACGCTTCCCAAACCCTATCTTAACTTTTCCTAATGTAACAGCATACGTCCGCTAACGGACGTATTGACTACGCGAACGTACGCAGCTTAGCACGCCCATACTGTACACTTTAAATACCGGCCCCCGCCTACTTCACGTAAAACGAACGTATTTTCGAGTAACGTAAATTTGGCACGCCCACACGTAAGTATTTACGTGAGACATACGTGAATCACCCATACGTCCTAAATTACGCTACGTGAATGTGCGTATTTTCTATGGTGTGCATGCGCAGTGCGTA
>WWET01007859.1:25482-40860 GCA_011038615.1 Limnodynastes dumerilii | reverse complement strand
TAAATTAACAACAAGAGATATACTCCTCTTCTTCTAGACTAGATCCATAATTGTTTTGTATCTTCACTGTCACATTTGTAATCTGGTTTTGTTACACTGGGGGCTATATTGTTATAGTACCCGATAATAGCTATTGTACATCTGTGGATTTATATGGTATGGTCCTGTATTGTCTATTACATTGGATATTGTATGATCTACAGTATTTTTCATCTGCAGCTGTACTCAGGATGGACTCAATATTTTAAAGTTTGATTATATTATGAATAAATATCATTATTTATAGAGGTTTTGAGCGCTATTTCGTTCTTTTTATTTTGTCTATCCACTGCTTTGATACAGGTTTCCAAGTCCAATCTAGCACCCTGCATAATAGTCCATCTACAGTATTTTTCATCTGCAGCTGTACTCAGGATGGACTCAATATTTTAAAGTTTATTTAGATTATGAATAAATATCATTATTTATAGAGGTTTTGAGCGCTATTTCGTTCTTTTTATTTTGTCTATCCACTGCTTTGATACAGGTTTCCAAGTCCAATCTAGCACCCTGCTAAGAATAATAGTCCAGTAATACATGTGATAGTTTGGGATTTGAAGTCCTCCTAATGTCCTAGATCTAAAGAGGATCACCTGTTTTCAGTTAGGCCACTTCCTTTTCCCCTACAAAGTGTTTGGATTTCAGAAAAGTAGGCAGGAGAGATGTAAATGGGTAGCATATGCAATAAATAGAGGAGCTAAGGAAGGACTATCGTCTCAACTATGCTCTTCCAGCCAAACCAAGAGTACCAGTTTGGGGTCCATTTCTGCAGATCAGCTGGCAGGGTTATGAGGAGAGAGGGGGAGGGATTACATCTAAAAAGATAAGCAATCAACCATCAACCATAATCAATCAACCATCCTTGTTTTATTATTCTTGTTGTTTGGTGTGTAATGCCCAAGATGTACAATGCAGTACAGTACACGATTAATCATTTCATTATTAAACAGTAACATCTGGATGGACATTTTCATATCTGCAAAAATATTGTGTATTGATGGAGAAATTCAGGTTTTAGATAATGTCCAAGTTAGATATTCACGATTTGTAAGTATAAATCATGACATATTACACAATTACATTTAAGTGATATCTTAATGGGAATGACACTCTATTGTTGGGTTTTTATTTGCTAGTCAGTATTCATTGAAATGATATCCATCTATATTGATAAGTCTGTGGTGCAAATATCAGCAAATACTTCATTATGTGCATCAGGGCCGGATTATCCATGGGGCGATCGGGGTGGTCGTCCCAGGGCCCCCACACACAAAGTGCCCCCACAAATTGCCGTGAAAGAGCATGGATGTCAGTAAATTAACATCCTCCTCTTAAGCACAGTGTATTGCAACCGCCGTCATGTTCTGGCAGCTGCGAAAGTGTGCTTAAGAGGAGGATGTCAATCACTGACATCAATCCTCCTGCACTGTAGCCAGTTAGCAAGGGAGCGGAGCTTTCATGTAGCGCTCCTGTCCCCTGCCTGCACAGAGCTGGCTGTGCTATGCACACAAACTGCTCTGTTAACAAGGCGGCACGTGACCTAAGGTCACGTGAGCGTCACAATTCTTCAGAGCGTGTGCTGCGGAGGACAGAGCCGGAGGAGAAGCAGCAAAGGTAAGTTTAATATAATGTTTTTAAAGAAAGTGGAATGGGGATTTAAACAGAGTGGGGCACAAAGGCTGGGTAGACACAAAGGGGAGGCAATAGTGTTCTGGAAATAAAAGGACATGCAATAAAGCTGAATAGACACAAAAAGGTGGGCAATATGGTTGGCTAGAAACACATAAAGGTGGCAATCAGATTGACTGGATTCAAAGAGGGGGCAATAAGACTGGTTGGACACAGAAGAAAGGGGCATAAGGCTGGTTGAATACACAGAAGGAGGGGGTATAAAGCTGACTGGTTACAGAGGAGGAGCAATAAGGCTGGTTGGACAAACAGGAGGGAAAAATAAGGGTGACTGGGCAGAAATAAAAGGGGGGGGGGCAATAAGGCTGGCTGGACACAGAAGGAGAGGCAATAAGGCTGACTGGATACACATAAAAAGGCAATAAGGCTGGCTGGACACAGAAGGAGGGGACAATAAGGCTAACTAGGTGCAAATAAATAGGGGGGCAATTTTTCTGCATGTTAATGTGAAGCAGGGGCCCCCCACAATTTAGTTGTCCAGGGGCCCCCACAGACCTTAATCCAGCCCTAAAGTGCATGTTATGTAAATCTTTAAGAATCAATTTCAATTTCAGATGTCTTTGATTCTCTTGCAACTGGTGTTGCATTGTCAGGACAGTCTTGAAAACAAGGAGAGGAGTATATATCCTGAAATAGCATTGTGTTGGTGTCTTTCCATTCTCTGTATTTTGCACTTGTGATGTCTCCACTTTCCAGCAACTGATTGATCATAGCCAAGTCATGTTCTTTACACTAGTAAAATAAATAATATAACAGATACTATTAGTGGAAAACCACCATCTTTTTTCTCACCATAAATTCAAATATGGTAACAGTGATAATATTGTGTACATTATATTATACCCTTAATAAAATATAAATATAAATATAGTATAGTATAATATAGTAAATAGTAAAATTTTTATAAAACTAGAAAATAGCTTACAACTTTTTTCTTTAGTAGTAAAGAGATTCTATAAATAAACATAGAAGGGACACATTAAGCAGACACTGTACAGTAATTGCCCTAGTCTAAACTTTGGAGAATATAGAGTTATTATACAGCTAAATAAAATCAGCATGTATTTTATTATAATTTTAAAGTATTACTATATAGTATTAAAATAAATGAAACCTAAAATTAGACCTTTTCATAAAATAAAGCGTGCTAAGAGATCTGGATATGGTGTAAGGGCATAAACACACCCTAATTGTAAAATTGAAATAAATTCCCACCACCCAGTGTACACGCCAAATGCATCCAATCTAATCTCACAAACCAATGTGTAACAATATAAGTATAGCTGCTCCATTTTCGTATTTGTGTTTTTAAAAGATACAACCAGAGATCTGTTTGATAGATATAAGACATACATTTTTTTTATATTTCTGCTATTCAGGAACATAAAATGTTAATGCTGCCTTCTTTTTGTATTTATATTTGTCTATTTCTACTTCTGTCAGGTGTTGCATTGGTAATGACCAAGGGAGTGGATTAACAATATATCCTGATTTGTCTATGATGATTTAAATACTGCACCTGTAATCACGTATGACCATCTTTGACAAAGCCTCAATCCAGGTGAAACATGCGTCAAGACAGGTCCTATCCGAGCACACCAGGAAACCCAGCGTGTCTTCTGTGTATTTTTATCTAGATCATGTAATGTATGTTTTGGGGGAGACTTATGTCTATAGTCAAAGATAGGAAGGGCTAGGTACTGCCCAGAAGAGTGAAATGTAGCCGTGAGGCTACTGGATACAACAATGGGGTTAGATTTTTGTGCCATCCAGTCTGCCCAGTTGTTTATTTAAAACTATACTGACCCTTTTATCCTCAATTTAGCTTGAGATTTGGATATCCTTATATTTATCCCAAGCTGTTCTACTGTGTTAGCCTCAACCACCTCAGATGGGAGGCTATTCCACTTATCTATCACCCTTTCAGTGAAGTAATTTTTCTGTACATTTTCTCTGAATCTACCACCCTCCAGTTTATATTCATAACCCTTGTGTTCTATTACACCTCTTACTTTGAAAAATGCCACTCTCCTCTAGCCAGTTACAACACTTGATATATTTGAAAGCTGCTATCATATCCCCCCTCTCCCTTCTCTGATCCAAGCTATACATGTTTAGTTCCTCTAGCCTTTCTTGGTATGTTTTGTGACACAGGCCATGGACCATTTTAGTTGCTCTTCTTTGCACAGTCTCTAATGTATTTATGTATTTCTGAAGATAAGGCATATCAGTTACTGTGGATCCAGATTTGAACTTGCAAGTGGCACAGAATTCCAGCAAGGATTTGGATCCTAATTCTCATTCCCACACCAAGGCCCTATCTTAAATTGAGGTATCCTCACAGATACAGGAGTTAGAATCTCTCTGTGATCTGGCATTGGAATTCCACTGCCGCTGCAGTCAGAGCTCTGACAGTGGCGATGGTGGAGTTTCATTACTAAAATTGGTAGAAATATACCTTTGTATGATTTTTCCATCGTATAAAGGTTTCTTAGTGCTGTAATTCTTATACCTTGATACATCTAGGTACTCCCAATCTTTATAATGGATCAAATTAACAACCTACATCAAACAGGATATACACAGAGCTTTACTTATAGTCTCGGGGCACAGAAAGCATGTTACCATAACTGGAATGTGGCGCCTAATTAAAATGATCACTTGGTCTTGTGCAGTATTTAATGTAGAACTTTCTTGTGGTTATAGGGCAATTAGAAGGGGGAATTAGAAGGACAGACATGGTTGGTGCAAGCAAAAGATTATGATCCTTCTTGTAACAGTGATGTAAAACAAGAAGTGTGCAAACATCCAATTAAACATGATCTTGTAAACTTCAAGTTTTAAAGAATTATCTGCACAACCTAAGCTGCTGAGTTTAACCACACTAACAGAGTTTAAGAATTATATAAGCAAATGATATACTATAAATCAACTTACCTTTAGTGTACTATTTAAAGTCCTGATCTTGTGCAGTTTGTCATTTATGGATGGGTTTTTGCTACGTTTGATAAAGGACTTTCTCAGATCTCTTTTGGTAGAGGGACGTCTATCACCAATAGGCGAGAGACTCGCCTGCTCTAAGGATTTATATAACCTCTCCATTTCATCATCATCATCTGAGTTTTATAGAAAATAAGGAAAGTCAATTATATAAGAAAGACACAGTATAATACAGTGATCACTTACATATATGTAACAGGTAAGATACACAAAATTTAGTATTCTCTACTTAGAAATGTGGTCTTTAGTTAACATGACTTGTTTATGTGTTTATTTTCTATTAACTGTTACTTTCTTCAACAAAATGAAACGTATTTTTTAAAAGTCCATTTCACTGATGCAGCCTTAAGCAGCCCATTTAGGGAAGACTCTAAGGAATGTTACTGTTCTGGCAGCCCAAGCATAACTCATATGCAACTATATCTGGACAGCAGCATTGTCCTTCAACCATCATTACTCTACCATATACATACTGTATATTGTTCAAAATCATAGCCAAGGACTCACAACTATAAACCAATTTATTGACTAACACATGAAACCACACAGATAATTACCTATAAAATTACTTATAAAAAAGTATATTAAAAAAATGAAGAATGTTGGAAAACTGTTATTTTGATAGACGCAGGTCTGAAAGAAGAAGGGAGTTCTTTGAGAGTGTTGTTTAGGGTACTTAATTTTAAAAGTGACTGTATGTTTCAGCAATGTTATATTTGTAAATAAACAGTACATGTCGTAATTGTAACATAAGCTTTTTAAGGCCTCATGCAAACAAATATTGCAAAACATGTATTTTATTATTATTATTAATAATAATAATAATAGTAATAATAATAGTAAAATAAATTTTCTCACCTTTAGGCTTCATATGTAATCCTCCTGTATCTAAAGACAAAGAAGGCAAATGGTTGCTAAACACTGTTTCATGTTCTATAGTGATACAACTTAGAGAGCCAAATTCATTTTTTAACTTTTGAATATCTAATTTTTGGTTATTGTCCTGTTCCACAAACAATTTCTCAAGTTCTGGGGCTGAGGAACTGCTTGTTCTGTGATGGCATGAGATTGTTTTGTGATATTCCATAATACACAGGGACGATCCAGAGTTACGAGTTAGAGAGTTTCCACATAGGGTATTTGTAAATTCAGAGGAAATTGAAGATGAATCATGTATTATCTGTGTGACACAAATAAATAATATATTAAAATAAGAATTGACAATTTTTAATGTTTGATAGTATATGCAGCAAGGCATAGTAGAGCATATGGATATTTCAGCTGTAATTGGATCTGTGTATTTTTAGATGTGCATGCTAAGCGCCCTGCATACTATACAGACTTCCGTGCTGTCAACAATTTAAGCATGGTCGGCATGAAATTTTAAGATAGGGATTTTGGAGTGTAAATCTATACAAGCGAAAGGGGTTCACTCCTACCCATAGATAGGGCTGAATCCAGCAGGATCCAATATCGGATCTTGGAGCACCAAGCGCAGTAACATTGTAATTGGCTTCCAGTTATGTAAGTTTGAAATAATTTACATAGATGCTATAATAATTTTTAAATTTATGATGCAGTTATGCACAACTATAAAATATTTTGTGATCGTTATACAACTGTCTTGGCGGGTGAGCATATTTTACAACTGTAAACTCATCTGTACATCATTATTCATTAAAATACAGATTCCACTCTTCAGCTTATTCTAGTGGGATATTAACCCAACTAACAGGAAATTAATTTCTGTAACACATCAACACATTTCTGCAATGCATTACATACACAGGGAAGCAACTCTGATGCTGTATCTTGTTCATCATGTTCACTTTCACTCCAGCAATCTGTGAGATAAAAAAAGAGAACATCAATAAATTCTCAGACTTATCTCTAACACACTCAGTTTTACAAAGCAATAAAGAATTCTTAGCACCTCTAATAGGTTTCATTGTGGTATAAATCAGACTCAAATTGGTAAGCCATAGAGACTTCTGACCAAGAGATGTCTTGTTGACTAAGATGCATCAACTGATTCACATTACTATTTGCCCAACAAGGGGTGTTAAATATCATGCTACCTACATACAGAAAAGGATTTAAATAATTTTCATTTATAATAAGTAAAATAAAAAAATGTGCATTATTTTGGTTATGCTACAGTAATTTTCAAGAGAGTCCATTTGTTTATGTAATATTAAACAGGATAGTCAATACTAGTCTAAAAACATCAGGATTGCCTACTTTCTCATTCTTACCTCTTTGAAGGAAGAAATAGATGCCGATATTGGGGCAGGGCTTAATGACATGTTTATGCAAATCACATCCTGAAGCCCCACCTCACAGTGATTCTGGGGGTGGGCAGGGTTTGATAATGAAAATTATGATATCAAGTCCCGCCCAATATCTAGTAACATTAGTAATTGCTGTAAAAATAGGCAGGAAGCGGGACTTGCAAGAGATTTGCCTGCTCTTCTGGGATACCAGAAGAACTGCCCAAATATTGGTGTGCGTGTGTGTGTGTGTGTGTGTGTGTGTGTGTGTGTGTGTGTGTGTGAAGAAATGCATAAATCAAATGATGAATAAACTCAAATCCCAATCTGCAGGAACAGTGGTGCCTTTACTGACTATTGCAGGAACGTTGTAGTGAACAATGTTCAAATGGCACCTTGCTGTTAAAATGAGATGGGAGAAGAAAATATTTTTGATGCTGTGCTCTGTGTTGTATAATTAAAATCATTGCTGTTTTTAAATTACTAATTGTCATGACCCTGACCTCACCTGAGGCTTTTATCTGGGACTCAGAGGGTTAATCACAACAGCCATCTGGTCTGTTCTACCATGACTAATGCCCCTTCTCCCACCCCAAATATGACTTATTACCACTGAACTGCCACCACTAAGACTATTCACAGGAGGTCTTAGGTTCTCCTTTACCCAAATCAAACACAGTTATGCTTTATCAGAATTATCATCAACCCAGAATGACCTCTTCTGTTACCCTTCAGTAGCATTTAATAACCGAGTTAATCTGACACGTGAATCCGTAAGAACACAGAGACATGAACTTATTAATTGATATTTAATATGATAACAATAACAATGCTTAGTTACAGAGAATAACAAAATAGACATACCATATGCAAAATAGTTTCTTATAAAATAAAAAGGGGAAAACACAGAAAGACTTACTCACAACCTTCCCTGCCTGGGATTCAGCAGGTTACTTGGGAATATGGAACACTTCCTTCTGCCCAGAATATCCCATGAAGTGAACAACGTTATTATCTATACCCCACTTTTTAAAGACAAAACCTCTCCAAGTAGCCCCCACCTTTGTGACAGTTTGGGTCTGGAGAGACTCTTCTTCAGAAATCTGGCTTTTATGACCCCCCCCCCCTAATAAACTGATCCATTTACAACCAGAGCCCTCGCTTGTTCTGTCCTACTACATTCAAGGTATGTCAATAAAACCAGACCCTGGCCATGCCAAATAGAGGTAACTCTATAGTTTGATATTAATTGATACCCCTGATATTTGCTTGTATCCTGACACTAATTATATGGAAAAAAAAGCTTAAAAGTCCTTCTGGGCGTATTTTTAGGCACAGTTGAACTGCGCGTGCGTAGTAACTTTTTTTATGCGATCTACATTGGATTTAGGCACGGAAGTCCATCACGCCCGGATTTCTAAATCGGACTTAGTGACATACGTATGGAGGGGCGTGGTTGAATACCGTACGTGCGTAGTTTAGTAAAAGTGGGTGGAAGGAGGCATTTAAATGGACTAATATGTGCACAGTTAAGTCATATACACACGTATGGAAGGAAAACACGCACGTAACTACACATGTAGAGTTAAGGTTGCCCTATGGATGCGTAAGTCACCCAAAAACTGTCCGTGTAAGGGGAGTGGCATGGGTGTTGCCTTGCCACGTACGTGTGTATATTTGTGTACTTTATACACACGCATCTGTGAATACGGCCCTCTGTTACTAGACGCACACATCACTTTTGGAGCATGTCCCTAAGAGTTAACAATTAATTACTTTTAAGAGATAAATCACTATTAACTAGCTGACTGAAGGTACTCTGGGTATGAATATTTCAATAATATGTTACAGAGTTTGCAGTTTAGAAAGAGGACATTTTTACTGAACATCAGTCCCATTACTGCTTATACACAAGATTATCTTAGCAAGAGCAGTGAAGATGAAACAGTGTTTTTCTGTGTACAGTAATTGCAGATTCTCATGAATGCTCAGAAAAGCAGTGCTTGAACCACAAAAGGGCAGAACAGCCATTGCCTTTTAAATGTAATTATAGGGCTCCTTAGTAATGTTGCACTTTCTCCACACACTTACATTACACCTACTTTTTCTTGTCATATTAATCTTTGCTTTTTCAAATTGTTGCAAGAACGAGGTTGTTTTGCCATTACCCAAGACAACCAAGCATACTTATTATTTAAGTTATAGCAGCAAAATAACAGTTGACATTAGTCCAGATTGGATGCAAACAACTTTAGTCTGCTAATTGGCTCACACACATGCAGCAGTTCACAGCAATACACAAAACATAAAAATAAATTCTAGACCTGTCTGGCCACTATCTCACAGAATAAGTAATCCCATACTGCGGTGACCTTAGGTCCCATTTACAAACATCATAAAGCTCACAATTGTTGCTTATAGACTTCCAGGCTGTCTGGTCCCTCCAAAGAGAGGGGCTCTGTCATCTACTTTCTCTCCTTTTTTTCTATTTCTCACTTTCTCTCTCTTTACTGTATGCTGTAATATTATTGTCATTAGAGAACACCAGACAATCTGTGACTCATTGTATGTACTGTTATATAGTAGTTACATATCAGTACTCATGTCTTTATGTCTATCTTTTCAGGATTAAAAATGAATAGTAAAATATTATTATATGCTTCACATCTATTAAATACCAATTCTTTCAACAAGTTTGATCTCCATCATGGCCTACTCTGTCTTGATATTCCCTTGCAGAAAATTGCCTGGAGACAGGGGATCCCCCACCCCTTTCCTGACCCAGGCCCCCAATGAAATGGATGCAGGGAGCCCATGGTATTGGTCCCTTCTCCTGTTGCTACTGATGCAACGGTTGGAAGCTGCAGGGCAGAGACAAACCCTGAGCTCCTTACATCACAGATTTATAGCAGCCGCTGCAGTTCATACTTTGGAGTCACAGATTACTTGCAAAAAATCTGTGGCTACTAAGTCCTGTGAGCGGCAGTGACTGCAGACTCACTGGGGGCCCTGGGCTGCCAGATACAATAGGAAAATGTCCTCTTCAGGGCTGGCAGGCGGAGGCCAGTGCCTCCATTGTCTCCTGTAGTATTTACTAATGTTTTACTTTCATCACTGTTCCAAAGCACAGGCTTCAGTACTATTCTTGGACATGGCCATATTGAATGCAATCATAGAAACATAGAAACATAGAAAGTGACGGCAGATAAGAGCCACATGGCCCATCTAGTCTGCCCATTTGTTTATTGAAAACTATACTGACCCTAGACTCTATTTACCCTCAATTTGGTTTACAATTTAGGATACCCTTATATTTAACCCAAGCATGTTTAAATTGTTCTACTGTATTGGCCTCAACCACCTCAGATGGGAGAATATTCCACTTATCTATCACCCTTTCAGTGAAGTAATTTTTCTGCACATTTCCTTTGAATCTACCACCCTCCAGTTTATATCCATGTTTTATTTCCATGTGTTCTATTACACCTTTTCTTTTGAAAAATTGTACCCTCTTCTAGCTGGTCACAACCCTTGATATATTTGAAAGCTGCTATCATGTCCCCCCTCTCCCTTCTCTGCTCTAAGCTATACATGTTTAGTTCCTCTAGCCTTTCTTGGTATGATTTGTTACAAAGGCCATGGACCATTTTAGTTGCTCTTCTTTGCACAGTCTCTAATGTATTTATGTCTTTCTGGAGATATGGCCTCCAGAACTGAACACAGTATTCTAGGTGAGGGCAACCACTAACCACTATTGACCAACCACATAGAGCTTAACCTTGTCACATGTTCTGATCAGCCTTTGGAGTGCAGCTTGCAGAGTATAGACAGGGGGGCACAACGCAACAAATAAGCAGGTGGTCTGCATCAGAGAAGAGTAGACAGAGCACAAAGGGTGACAAAAGGGGAAGCTATACAATGGTGAATGGTAAGTATCCCTTCTCCTAATTCTTACCCAAACACTACTCATACATTACTGTAACCCTAACCCTCATTCCCCGAAGCTTGACCCTAAGACTCCCTTTCCCACTGTCTAACCCTAAGACTCACTACAGCCTAACCCTAAGACTCCCTTCCCCACAGTCTAACCCTAAAACTCCCTTCCCCACAGCTTAACCCTAAGATTCCCCTATCCACAGGACTACCAATATACTCATCTGCGATCTAGCGGGTTTGTAAATGAATAAATGGGTAAGTATGCTTGCTTACCCATTAATTACTAAAACTTTCTTAATAGTAATATTTATGAATTCATATGGGATGCAGTCTCCGCTTATAAAATGCTATTTTTGAAAGGCAGGCAGCAGAAAGCTTACTTACGTCTGCCTGTCTTTCGAAAAATAGAATTTTATAAGCGGTAGACTGCATCCCATATGAATCATCCCCTGCAGAGTCATGAATGGGTAATGTCAGCCCTATTTATTTTTCTCATTGGGAAATGAGATTAGTTTTAAATTGTGAGTAAACAAATTGTTATTTTTTTAAGAGGGTCTATCACCTTCTCCCAGTGAGTGGTACTATTATACGTGGAAATTTCATGCCATGTATGGGGACTGTATCCATAGCAATTAATTACAAACACTTTCATTTATACATGTGGATTATAATAATAAATTACACATTTAAACATGAAAAACATAAACCTTTTAAGAATCTAGAGGATGACTGACTCCTACTATGAGAAATTTGCTTTAAACATCCACAATTGTATCACCATGATTTCTATCATTGGAACTGATC
This sequence comes from Limnodynastes dumerilii, assembly GCA_011038615.1. Taxonomy (NCBI): domain Eukaryota; kingdom Metazoa; phylum Chordata; class Amphibia; order Anura; family Limnodynastidae; genus Limnodynastes; species Limnodynastes dumerilii. The sequence continues at coordinate 29,122 of WWET01007859.1, read as the reverse complement.
CAGATCTCCATGCGTTTTCTGTATGCATGGAGATCTGGATCAGGTGATACAATTGTGGATGTTTAAAGAAATGGAAGAGGTGAGTGTACTCCCCTTTCACTCTCCTCTCTCGTGTGGAGGTCTGGACACTTACGTGTTCTAAACCCTGCCTCAACTTCTCTGCAGAGATCTGCATCTGTTCAAATGCAAATTATTGCAGAACCCCAGACTGCCACCCCTGGAGCCTAATTAGCATGGCTATCACTGGCTTTCTGGCGGGAATGTGTAAGAGAAGTGCCAACCCCCCTGTACGCTAGAGTATCCATATCATAACATCTGGCTCGCGCATGCGCAGATGTTCATTTTCAGGCTTGCGTAAGGCTCTTGCCTTTCTTTATCGAGGATCAGGCCCGTTGTCTTCTTTATAAAGTTTTCATCAAGAAACACATCATGGTCGTCATGGCTCATATTCAATGTATTGAAAAAACACAAACATTTAGGGCCTGATTCAATTACAAATTTGCACTGTGTGACAGGATAAAATGTTCTCATCTATTACGGTAGCTGATTTTTATGTGGGTCTCTATGAGATGCGAATAAAAATCAGAAAAAAAAATTTCACCGCAAAATACGCGGCTGCAAAGATAATTTTTATTGAACAATTCCAGAGAAGAAAAAAAAACTTAGAGGGGTATTTTTTATTACCGTTTACTTGTAAGGTGCCACGTGGTATCTGCAGTGCCATACAGAGACAACAGTGAATACAAACCTAGGGGTTGCATTCTCCAGCATGAAAATTACATTTTAAAAATACAGACAGCCAAAAGCTCATTTTTGTCTATATCTACTTAAAAAATAATACTGATTAGAAAGTTTTATTAATAAATGGGTATGTATGCAAATTTATTTTTCAGCATAATGTGACAGGGTCACTAGATTTGATTTGAGTTATATTTCTCCCAGGTTACTGGCCTGCGTGTTGTAAGCCCCAGGGAAATGTCTGTGTGTGTGTTCTCATGTTGGGAAACACTTCCCAGAAGTTTGCCAGCTTTTGGTAGAAGCTAGTAAGGGTCTCTGGGGTCGATGGTTGGAAGAGAGGGAGGGTCCATTAGGCCCAATCCGGGTCTTTGGGCTGCCTGGCTGCTGCCAGATTGATTAGGGCTGACACCTGTCAGCTGCAGGTAAAAGACCTGCTAGCCTGAGCAGTTTCTCTCACTCTCCAGGGAAAGACTGCACAATCTGTGCGTGTGAGAGAACCTGTAGCCACTGTGATTGCTGGTATTGAAAACTGCTATTCATTTTATATAGGAGTAGTCAGGTGTGACTTATGTTTAGGTAGTGCCGGACAGGCAAGGTGTTTATTTTGTATTTTTGTTTTGTTTTCTCTCCTGAATAAAACTGGCTGAGATCAGTTGCACCTAACTACCTGGAGTTGGTGTGAAATCCCCTCTCGCTCACAATTGGTGGAGAATGCAAGCAAGCAGCAGAAGAATCTGCCCTAGTGGTGAGCAAAAGCAAGAAAAGTGTTTTGCTTGGAAAGTAAAAGTTGCAGCAGGATAAAGCCTGTTGGTGCCTAGGAGTTTTTTCCTATACCAAAAGTAAACTGTAAACTGGCATCCTATTTAAAAACTGCAAAATTTGTGTTTACACACCCAAAAGCCAACATGGAGGACCTTGTTAAGCCCTTGCTGGAGACTACCTGGGTGCAGCAGAGGGCTATGGAGGAAGCAGTACACCAGATGGCAGAGGTAGTCAAAAATGTGTCCTCAAATGCAATGTCTAGCTCCAGTACCATACGGGCTAGTCACTTCCTTCAAAAAACGACTGTGATTGATGATGTGGAGGCATACATTACCATCTTTGAAAGAACCGCAGAGCGGGAGAACTGGCCTAAGGAACAGTGGGTTGGCCTGTTGGCACCTTTTCTGGCTGGTGAGCCCCAGAAAGCCTATTATGATTTAAGCGCTGCAGATGCACAGGACTATGAAAAATTGAAAACAGAAATTTTGACTCCTCTGGGAGTCACACTGTCTGTTCGAGCACAGAGGGTGCACCGCTGGGTTTATTCTATGGACAAGCCTCCACGCTCACAAATGTATGACCTTATTGACCTTACCAAGAAGTGGTTACAGCCTGAGGCGCTAACGGGACCACAGATGGTGGAAAGAATCGTCATAGACCATTATCTGAGGTCTCTACCCGCAGTGTTGTGCAAGTGGATGAGCCACAGAGACCCTCAGACTGCTGACAAGTTGGTCAAGATGGTGGAGCAATACCTCACAGCAGAGGAGTTGATGAACACACCGCAGCAGCCCCTAGAGCCCCGAAAGTGCGCTTTGACCATGAATGGTAAGACTGTTTTGAGGGAAAATGGTGATGGGCGGCCTAAAGATGAACAGACTGTTGGCTCTGTGCCTGGGGACGGGACTGTGAGGCTAGGAAGGTCCCTGCCACACAAGAGACTTGGCTCTTATGTGCCTAAATGTTTTAGGTGTGGTAAGCCAGGACATATTATTACTAACTGTCCAATAATGCAAGAGCCTATGCAATGTGATGCTGCTTTTGATTATCATGAAATGTGGCTGAGCCAGAGAAACAGATGCGTGTGTGATCCGTATAGATGGTAAGCAGGTAAAGGCTTTGCTGGATTCGGGAAGTTTGGTTACCCTTGTGAAAGCAGGCTTGGTAAACTCAAAGTACCTGCGAACCAAAGTAGGGGTAACTTGTATACATGGTGACACCCGACATTATGTCGCTGCTGAAGTAAATATTGACACACCTTGTGGTGCAACTGCTGGTAAAGTTGGGGTGGGCCCTGTTTTGGTACATGATGCCATAATTGGGAGAGATTTTCCCCATTTTTGGAAGCTATGGGAGTCCCGTGTGGTCTCATAAATAAGTGGTATAGACCCGTGGGTTTCCACTGACGAGCATTTAGCAGTGGGCATAATCTCTGACCTGCCAGGTCTCTTGCCCTTCGTTAATATGGCTGGGGACCTAGCCAGTAATGAGGATCAGACTGAAGCACCTCCCATAGGTGAGGCAGTAGATATGTCTGAGAGTATGCCTAACCTTGAGGTGAGAAAGGAACTGTTTGCCACAGAGAAGTTAAAAGACCCCACCTTGTTACAGGCCCGTCAGAATGTGAAGGTGATTAATGGTGAACCAGTAGAGCCTGGTGATAGGCTGGTGTACCCCCACATGGCTGTTCGTAATAAACTTCTATATCACGTGGTTAAAAGAAGTGATGAGATCATAGAACAGTTGGTAGTTCCCCGTTCCTATAGGAGAACTGTTAGACGTTGCTCATGGTCACCTCACTGCAGGGCACTTAGGGGCAGAAAAAAACACTGAAAGCATCTTACAGAGGTTCTTTTGGCCAGGGGTGCATAAAGAAGTGTCAGAATATTGTTCTTCCTGCCCTGAGTGTCAATATCATATGCAAAGACCCCATTTCAGGAGCCCACTAGTGCCCATGCCCATCATAGAGGTCACTTTTGACAGGATAGCCATGTATCTTGTTGGGCCCTTGTTAAAATCTGCTCGGGGGAACCAATACATCCTGGTAATAATGGATTATGCTACCCGGTATCCGGAAGCCATTCCATTGCGCAACACGTCCACGAAAACTATATCTAGAGAGCTGATGCATGTTTTCAGC
>WWET01007859.1:0-12716 GCA_011038615.1 Limnodynastes dumerilii | reverse complement strand
ACACACACACACACATGCAAGACCCGCGGGTTGGCCTCCCCTGCTTTAGAGTGTATCAACACCCTCATTTAAAAAAAAAAATAGAATATAAACTATTATTGGATACAAACTTAACATCTGTCAGAGATGTATGATATATTCATAATCTTAATATCAGTTCAATAACATTTGTAAATGGGATAACCTGCTGTTTAGCATAAATATTCCACATCCCATTTACTTTTCCTACACTTATAAAACTATAAGGCAGATTATTAGTCTTGGCTGCTGGCCCCAGCTCTGCAGGTATTCACTACATCTTGCACAGTAAGTAAATAACTGGGTTGTACAAATGAGTAATATTCCTTTTTATATGGACATGAACATCATGGGGTAGATCCAGAACTCCGCTTGCAATCCATTTACTAGCGTTGCGTATTTACACGTGCGTACCTTCTATACACTCCCCTAGGCACACCCCTTGAATGTACGGACTTTGACCGATTTCCGCTTTTCAAACCCTACCTTAACTTTTGGCCGTGTAATCACTATTGTACGCAAACGTACGGATGGGCAACACAGACTTACGCAGCTAAGCACGTCCATACTGTACACTTTAAATGAAAACCCCCGCGTACATTGCGTATTTTAGACGTAATTTTGTCTCACGTAAAAAAAATTGGCACGCCCACACGTACGAATTTACACAACTAATACGTGAATGGCCAATATTCTCAGAGTTAAGTTACGCTACGTGTCATCTGTCATGTGCACGCGCAGTACATACAAAATCGCGATTTTATGTGTCAGCCAGGCGTATATTCGCACAGAAGTGTTCTGGATCTGGGCCCATGACAGTAAGATTATAACTTTATTTCTGCTATGGATACAAAGTGGCTGGCAGCCTTCCACTAAAAAGCTTAATTCCTGGCTTTGGTTCCTTTCCACTCTTCAGACTGGATTCACATATAAGTACATGCCGAAATATACACAAGCCATGTGCAAATCTTGGCTTTTTCTTTACAATTTGCGCATGCGCCATCCAGATGTTAAGCACGGATACTCCTTGCGCATGACGTTTAATAATGCATAATGAGATCCGTAAGGGGGGAGCCAGTACTCCGTAGGTAGGAAGTTAAGAAAAGTGGTTGGGGGAGGCATTTAAATAGAGCAGTATGGGCTGGGTTTGCAAAGTACGCACATATTTTAGCAAAATCTGCACAAAGATACACACAGAGTTATAGTAACTCTATAGACAGTCAGTAAAGATCCGTAAGAACAAGGAAAATCATGGTAGTGCACCTGACACAGGAGCGTATAATTGCAAATTCGTGCATACTTATTTCCATCTTCCCCATTATCCTAATATCAACAATCTTTATATTATATTATCTATATAAGGGAGAGATGAACAAAATGACTGATGATCTAGGTAGACTGGAGGACTAGTTAAGACTGTGGCAATTGCAGTTTAATAGCAGTTAATCACTTGGGCTCAAAAACCCAAAGAGTGAATATAGTAGTAAAAACTAGAGACAAGCACCGACCCCCGTGTTTTGGTTCTGTGTTCACTTTCTTGGTTTGGGTTTGGTTTTGGAAAAAAAAAAAATTTATTGTTTTGGTTTTGAATCTGTATTTTATTTTAAATAAAAAAAATGCTAAAATCAAGAATTGTTTATGTATTTTTGCTCCTAAAGCATTATTAGTAAGAATAACATTCATTTCCAATCATTCCTTGTCAAATTGGACTATCCACCAGCTCACAAGATTGAGGTTGCTTGGTACATGCTACCATATATTGTCTAGTATCCCACTCTCAGCTTTGTGACATTTGTCAAATATATTCTCATGTATTGCTATGGTTATATACAATATATATATATATATATATATATATATATATTCTATATTTTGTAAAATGTTTTAATAAAACAATTTGATAAAAAAAAGTGTGATCAGGACTTGTGCTGTAGGGTGAGGCTATAATAGATATAATAGGCTATAATAGAAGCTGCAATTAACCAGTATATTCCTAGTATTTTTTGGTAGACTAAGGGCCAGATTTACTAAGCTGCGTATTGTAAAAGTGGAGATGTTGCCCATAGCAACGGATCAGATTTTAGCTGACATTCTCAAGTATGTAAAAAGAAAGTGAGCGCTAAAATCTGATTTGTTGCTATAGGCAATATCTCCACTTTTCCAAACCTTGCCATAAGCATTAATGGCTTCTAGCACTTGTATGAATGGCAGAATAGTGGCTGCAGCCTTGTCACCCTATTGGCTGATCAGCCCTGCCTATGTGCATGACTACTGTCTGTGTGAGACACTGATGGATACATGGACCCCTCACACTGTTACTTCATGTTTGGAGAAACTTGCTTCCTTGTTATGGTAACTGCTTTGTGGTGGAATTTCTCTTCTATGTCTGTCTAGCCAACAAGTCAATAAAACCACGCCCCTTTACATGGCACCTGTGAAGCCACGCCCCCTTTTCAAGTTAATTTTATTTTCTTTCATTTTTATAAATAATAATGTTGGCCATGGTTGGCCCACTGTGTCAATGACAGCCTAGCTGTAATCTTTCTTATCTTGTGTGTAGCTCCAGCAATGGCATGTGAGGACTGTTTCTTTAGCAGGGCTGCAGGGGAGCTGCTAATAGGGTGGATTGAATTAAAGATGAGTGCAGGATGGATGGTTGCCCCATAGCAACTGCACGCCTAGCACCCGCTATAGTGGCACCCCTGATATCACTAATTAAAGGCATTCTGTTCAGTTTTTCCACTCAGCTCAATAAAGTTGTAGATGTCTAACAAAAAAAAAATCTCCACAAGCCTGCCTGTATATTCAGCCCTCCATGATTGACTGATCACAGTCATGTAATACATCCTGTCAGAGGCAGGAAGCAGGAAATACAAGGTTCGAAAGATCCAATCTAAATTTGTTGGAATGAACTGAGGCATGGCTCGGTTCTTCTTAGAAGTTCGAATGTGTCGGATTTCATGGAATTCGAACCGCTCATCTTGAGATTTAACATTGACTGATGTTTTGTTTAGCACTCACTTGCCAATACATGTGATGGGGCTAATAAATCTTAAAACAGTGAACATGAATTGCATAACATATTACCTGTCTGACTAGTGCTTATAATGGAATCATGTTGGAATTTTTTCCTGTATTATGTTGCATTATGAACTGATTGCTACATTATGTCACATTATGAATTGATTGATTCTATCTACCAATGAAATACGGGGGGAATTAATACATATTATTTAATCATGCAGTAAGATAGATTACCCGTTTTATCACTATTACCATTCAAAATTCTCTAGCTATAGCATAACCCTTAAATAGGACTGCTTATAGGTGTCAGTCGTAGCTGTGAAAATGTCATTTACAAATTGGAGATAGCCAAAAGCTAATTGTTTGTCTATCTCTATTTCGAAAATAACAAGATATATGTATTAGTATTTTTTTTTTATTTTTTTTTATGAATGGGTAAGTTTGCCATTTGGCATACATACCCTTCATTCATTCAGAAACACCAGACCTGTCGCACCGCCACAGACTCGGCACACAGCGTACAGGTAAGTAGGACTCTATGGGGAGTTTTAAGAGTTAGGCTGCAAGGAGGGGAGTCTTAGGGTCAGGCAGCGAGGGAGGGGAGTTTTAAGGTTAAGTTGCTGGGAGGGGAATCTTAGGGTTAGTCTGTGTGGAGGGGAGGGTTAGGGTAAAGTAATGGAAGGGAAGGCTTAGTGTTAGAAGAAGGCATTCACTGAGGCATCTTCGTCCTGGGAATCATCAATTGCTTCTCCTCAGCGAGGCAAAGGCAATCAATTTACCAGCCACTTTGATGTAGCCTAATAGAAAACAGCCATTTCGAAAAAGGGCCATTGGAGGCGGCAAACTACACCCCTGTGTATTTAGGTAAATTACTAGGTATGGTCTAAAACATAGAATAGAATCGGCTTACTTGCTTTAATACCATATTCTGCAAAAGAGTCTACGAATTGGAGTGTGTGTTGGGCTGGCCACCCGACACACCGAACTTGCTAATTGCAACTATTTGGTGGACCTATTGAAGAGGATTGACATCTTCCTATCATTTGGATAACCTCTCCTGTGTGTCCTTCCTATGCATTTGAGTCCGTTATATTGCTAATAAAACTTGCTTTTGACTCTAATATGCCAAAGGAATTGCTTTGAGATTGTTTGAATGGCTTGCTCATCAAAACACCTGCTAGCTTGTGATTTTTAATCCTTGACCGCCATATGAATCAAATACAATACACATAAAATTTTTCAATGCATTGCCTGAATAATATTTGCTTTGCTTAAAGATTTTTCTTTTAGGCCGTGTAGTTCACCCTTGATTCATATCTAAATGAAATGCTTATGTGTAATGGAAATGTGGGGCCTGGTAAACAGGTTTATATAGTTAGCGTGGTAGAATGTCAACTACATGTACAACAGGGGGCCTATTATAGGGGTTTTATTTTTACCTGATTTAGGCCAATTTCTAATGTTGAAGAAAACAATAACAATGATGCTAATTATTTATTTATAATATAACACATTATAAATGTGTCAAATTATAAGTTTTTCTTTTAAAACATTGAAAAACGAATAAACAAAAAATAAACAATAGACAAATAGATATGCAAGTTTGAACTTGTGTAAAGTGCGAATCACGTGTGCACTGCACGGCCCAGTCAGTAAAATAATTTTTTCGCATACCGTGTGGTGCACACGTTATTAGCACTTAAATCTATTTAGCTGCATAAAACAGATAAAAACTTAGCCCGGGGATGACAAAATTTTTTAACATTACAGCGGTCAACATTTTAATATATATTTTTTATATATTTTATGTTATTGTATACTTTGTGTGTACACTTATTTTATGAATTTACCTGTTTAATAAATATTCTAACTTTTCATACCAGCGTTGAGTTTTTCAGCTATCACAAACATTTATTAAGATATTTTTAATTGTTTTTAGTACTCCAGCACTGATATTTTGTTTAGTTTATTTGCTTTTATGATAAAGTAGGTCAGGTCCTACTACTAACAGCTGCTGTTGTACTAATAGGTTAAGCGCCAACACGTTTTTTTTCCGTCTACAATTTACTACATGTTGTGTCTTGCCTGCTAAACTAAATTTATAAAATAATAAAATAAAAAAAATATAATAGTTATTGTTTGCGATGGCTGAATCTCTTTCTATTAATTTTAATAATCCATCTTAATAGATGTAAGAGATGTGAGCAATTATTTAAGACTATGTGACAAACAAAAAGCCAAAGGATAATTCAAAGGAGGACAATTAAAACTTTTACATAAGCTTGAAGATCTCCTTAAAATGGAGATGAGAGACTGGTTGGATAGTGTCTCACTCAAAAATCATTGAGATCACCAAATTATTCCTAGAGGGTTATGGGTCCTAAAGACTCTGGACTGGATTCACACATCCAGTGTGAGTTAGGTGCGGACAGACTGGCACCTAACTCACCCGTCCTACTCCCATCCCACCCCCCCTTGTTAGGTGCCTTATGGCACTTACGAGTGCCATAGGGCTACCTTAACTATCTGTGTAATGTCCGCATGGACATTGCCGCTACCCACCTCCCCCTCTCCTTCCTCGGCTAATCTAAATGCCCCCCCCCCTGCTTCTTAGGTGTTTATCCGGCCCTCTATCCTTTGTAGATGTTCCTGAATTATTAAAGGAATGGAACTCTATATTGGACGCGTGTTTTGTCTTATGCGTCTTTTGATTAACTATGGGAAATCTAAGCTAAAGGAAGTAATTACTGAGATTGATAGTTTACAAGGAGATCTTAGAGTGTATAGAGAATCAGGCTTTAGGGCTAAGGAGAATGTTATGCAATCTAAGGTGTTTTCATTTGAGAAAAGAATCATTGAAAGGAAAGAGGGTAAATTTGATAGAGATATGCAAAGGGTAAATAACAAAGGTAACCAACAGGCAGGGAAAAGGAGCAGGAGGCACCAGGACTGGATAGGAATAAATGGGCACTCAGTTGTCCGAGAAAACAGCAGGCGAGAGAGAGAGAGAGAGAGAGTAGGAGAGAGAAACATAGAGCAGGCACAAGCAGTAAACTGGAGCTATAACTGGTGTTTAGTGAAGGACTGGCTGGACTTATAAAGAGGCTGCTGTGCCCTGATTGGCCAGCAACCTCACCACACTAAGTGTTGGCCACTGCCTGGCAACGGCTGTAAACAGGAGAGCGTGAGTCCATCCTTCAGGTGGACAGCGCTCTCCTCATGGCTAATTTGCATGCTTTCACGTGGGAGTGACGGCATGCCTGAGGAGAAGGTCGCCGGAGACAGACGATGGGGTCGACATGCCAGAGACCCAGCGGTAAGTAATTTATACGCTGTTTCGCGGCGTGTACCAATTTCCTTTATATCCACTGTTACTAAAAGATGTTTTCCTATAAAATTCTTTGCTAATTGTGACACAGATTGCGTGATATATCTCCTTCAGTGCCTGTGCTCCCTACAGTATGTAGGTCGTACAACACGGTCACTGAAGGAGAGATTACGTGAACACCGTAGGAATATCATCAAGAGACTCTGTACTCACAGAGTACTAAAGTAAATTCAGACAAAAATTGCCAGAGCTTAGTGAATTTTAAACTTACGTAGAATAACTCGCTATGGCAAGTTTAAAAAGAAAGAGTATACAAATCACTGTGCTTACTATACAGCAATTTGTAAAATCTCTGTCAACTCGCCTTAAACACTGGCGAGAAAATAAAGGTGGGTGTTAGTGTCAATTTCCTAGAAATCAGCACTCACTTTGGATAAAAAAATCCCCACCATGAAAAAATAGCCTTTTCAATACTTAAAATGACTGCATGCAATTAACCCTTAGCATGCTGCGGCATATAGTACTATAAGGCACAGCATGTCCTTGTATTGTAGGGCATGCTGTTATGTACCATAAGTGGCCGCATGCCAAGGGTTAAGTGCATGCTGCCACAACCAGACTGTCCAGCCTTAGAAAAAAATGTACACTACATGGCCTTGTTAGTAATAAAATTAAACTACATGTCCACCGGTCCTAGTAAAATCTAACTGCATGTCCCCCATAATAATAAAACTAAACTGCATGGCCTCCGGTCCTAATAAAATTAAAGGACATATCTTCCCCATTCTTTAGAAAGTAATATTGCATGGCCCTGTTACCTGAAAAAGAATGCTACATGGCCCCGTTTGAAATATACTAATATAACCAATAAGGTCCCGTATCTTGCAAGGAATTATTCCTTATGTCCTTTCCACAAATAGTGCCTCTTATTAAAAAATAAAGTCAATAGTCCAGCATAAGATATAAATGAAGATTTTTGTTAAAATTATTTTAAAATAAAGATTAATTGAATAAATCCTTTAAAAATTGCCATACATCGTGGGAGATTAATAATCTTAGAAAATACAGAGATTTTTTTTTCCCAAAAAAGACTGATTTTTATGTTTATTTTCTGATATTCCATCAGCAATATTTTCAGCCATTTTGAGAAATGATTCATGTTCATACACTGCAGAATAAAGGGGACTTAACACAAACACACACACTAATGACCATATTCAAGCTTAAGATGCTGCTGCTTCTTAAGAACGGTCTTTTAAGACCGTCATTTAAGCACTCTACGTACCATTTAGGTATGTAATTTGAGTAAGTGCGGTCTTTAAAGGTTGCACTTAGAAATGTAAGAAGGAAGAGGCATGCCATGAAATTAAATTACTTAAATTTAAATTACAGTAGCCGGGAAGGGCGTGGGGAAGACATCATCATTCATATTTTCCTTCTTAAGAAGGAAGCCCGTTGGCACGGATAAATGTCATAAAGTTCCTAAAAACTGAGGTGGGTTCAGGGGCAGGTCAGATGAGTTAGGTGAGGATACTGTGTCACAAACATTCGCAGCAGATGCTGCACTTACCTGCTCCACGGTCTGCCTGCAACGTTCTCCCCTCGGCGGGCCCGCATCCCTGGCCGTCGGAGGCTGTCACCAGTACTGTGACAGCCTCTATACTCACCACTTGCAGCACAGTTCCCCTGTCAGCGTCCCACGTGGAGTTTTGGCGCCCAGCACCCCGGAGCTCCGAACCGTGGATGCCGCCATCTTGCATAGAACATGTGACTCTGAGCCACCAATGATTTCTTACCTGCTCCAGTCCTCCAGCCAATCAGTGCGCAGGGCGCACTATTTAAACGCTGCAGCACTTACCATCCTCACCAGAACAACTTAGTCTTCCAAGGTGCCTGGCTGCCTGTGTTCCTGGAGTATTCCTGCGTTCCTGGTAAACCTCTGATCCTGATCCAGTCCTGGTAAACCTCTGATCCTGATCCAGGCCTGATAAACCTCTGATCCTGATCCAGTTCTGGTAATCCTCGGATCCAGTGCTGGTAATCCTGAGCCTGATCCTGATCCAGTCCTGGTGATCCTGAGCCTGAGCCTGATCCTGATCCAGTTCTGGTGATCCTGACCCTGAACCTGATCCTGATCCAGTCCTGGTGATCCTGAGCCTGATCCTGATCCAGTCCTGGTGATCCTGACCTCATCACGCCAAATCAGTGCACCTCGTCACACCAATCCGGCGCACCTTGTCACGCCAATCCGGCGCACCTCATAACGCCAACCCGGCGCACCTTAATACGCCAATCCGGCGTACTATTATTCGAACTTCCGGTATTACTACCTCACTACGGCATAGCCGGTCCTATTTCACTGCCATTGGACATTTCCTTCCCTAATACAACCATTGTTCATTGCTCTGTATTCCATGTGACAAACTTACATTAAACTTGCTTGCTTTCAATTCACACCAGCTCGTCCAATTACTCCCCTGGTTCCCAACACGGATTCACAAAACCCTCTAGCCGTGACAGTTTGTTCTGGTCCTATGAATCCTACCGGGGAAAACCACCAAGGGACACTGCCTACCTTGGCAGAGAGACTTGAGCGACAGGAAGCTACAATTGGTCAAGTAGTATCCTGCTTACTTGAATTGGCCAATCAAGTGGGTGCCTTTCAGCACGCAGTGATACATCAGAACCAAACTCCTGATTCATCTTCTGCTTCAAGTGGTCCAAGAATTTCCTTGTCTACTCCCGCTAAATATGACGGTGATCCAAAGTCATGTCGGGGATTTCTAAACTTATGCCTGTTGCACTTTGAACTCCAACCTGAGAACTTTCGTTCTGATAAAATTAAAATAGCGTACATCATTTTGCTACTCTCTGGCCAAGCCTTGAACTGGGTATCTCCACTTCTTGAAAAAAGTGATCCCCTTCTGACCAATTTGAAAGAATTCCTGGAAACTTTCCGGATTATTTTCGACACGCCTGGTCGCTCTACCTCAACTGCCACTGACATCTTACGTCTCCGCCAACGAGAACTTACTGTTGGACAATATGTGGTTCAATTTCAGACACTTGCCTCTGAGCTAACCTGGGGTGAAGACGCTTTGATATCTGTCTTCTGGAATGGTCTTGCCGACCGCATCAAGGACAATCTAATCTCCTCCTAACTGCCTAGTTCCCTTAACGACTTGATAACTACATGCATCCGGGTAGATGTTCGTTGTTGTGAAAGGGCTTCTGAATGGAGGGAGGCTTCTCGTCCAAAGGTCACTGTGTCTTCTCGTCCCAGGATTCCAACTCCACCGCTTGAGGAACCCATGCAGTTAGGTCGGTCTAAACTGACTGCTCAAGAACGTCAGAGGAGGATCAAAGACAACCTTTGTTTCTATTGTTGTGAATCCGGTCATCTTCGCCTCCCATGCACCCAACGTCCGGGAAACGGTCGCTTCTAACCTCCATGGAGGAGGTAAAGTTAGGAGTACCTTTACAATCCTCCGCCTCTAAAGACTGTACATTACCTGTGACTCTCATCATTAATTCAGCGGAAACACCGTTGACCGCCCTCCTTGATTCCGGAGCGGCCGAAAATTTTATTTGCAACCATATCATTGAGAAGCTTGGGATTGCAACTGAGAAAATCGCCACGCCAACCTACCTCACGGCAGTAGATGGTAGCCGAATTCCCGGTGGAACTATCACTCACCAAACGGCTCCTATCAAATTCCAGACAGGAATCCTTCACGAGGAGACTATCCAGTTTTTAGTTCTCTCATCAGCCAGTCTTCCCATCATTTTGGGATTAACTTGGCTCCAAACTCATAATCCCCACATAGACTGGTCATCTTCTCAAATCATTTGTTGGGTAGAAAAGTGTTTCCAGAATTGTCTGTCTCGAGTGGTTCCACAATGCCATGCCAAGCCTGCCTCCAATCCTGACATTCCTATTCACTATTAGGACTTTCGGGATGTCTTCAGTAAAAAAAAACTGCAGAAACCTTACCACCCCATCGTCCTTGGGACTGTCCTATTGATTTGCTACCTGGTGCTACGCCCCCCCAGGGGGAGAACCTATCCATTATCACTTCCTGAGACCCAAGCGATGACTGAGTACATTCAAAACAATCTTGCCACAGGTTTCATCCGCCCCTCTTCTTCCCTGGCTGGTGCGGGATTCTTTTTTGTTAAAAAGAAGGACGGAGGCCTTCGTCCCTGCATCGACTACCGTGGCCTAAACAACATAACAATCAAAAATCTATATCCCCTGCCGTTGATCTAGGAAATGTTTGATCGTATCAAGGGCTCTATGGTATTTACCAAACTTGACCTGAGAGGAGCATACAATTTGATCAGAATCAGAAGTGGTGATGAATGGAAGACAGCTTTCAACACATGGGATGGTCATTATGAATACCTCGTGATGTCCTTTGGCCTAAGCAATGCCCCCGCTGTCTTCCAGGGCTTCGTTAATGAAAAATTCCGAGACCTTCTGAACAAATTGGTGGTAGTGTATTTGGACGACATTCTAATCTTTTCCCAGGACCTGACTACCCACCGCACCATGGTACAAGAGATACTGTCCCGTCTATGGAAAAACCATCTGTTCTGCAAGCTGGAGAAATGTACATTTGAGACCAACAGAATCCCTTTCCTTGGTTTCATTCTCTCCGGTACCCAGATCCAGATGGATCCCGCTAAAGTACAAGCCATTTTGGACTGGCCTCAACCTACCACCTTGATGGGCATTCAAAGGTTCATTGGGTTTGCAAATTTCTATAGACTATTTGTACGAGACTACTCTACCATCTTTGCTCCTATCACATCTTTGACCTGCAAAGGCTCCAACCATGCGAAATGTCCTGTAGAGAGCCAACAGGCATTCCATCGGCTGAAAGAGGCCTTTGTTTCAGCTCCAGTGCTCCGACAACCAGATGTCACTCTACCTTTCTTCTTGGAAGTAGACGCTTCCTCTGAAGGTACCGGAGCCGTTTTGTCACAGAAGTTCTCCGACGGCCAAATCCATCCCTGCAGTTTCTTCTCCAGGAAGTTCCTCCCGGCCGAGAGGAACTATGCTATCGGAGAGAAAGAACTTCTCGCCATGAAACTTGCTTTGGAGGAATGGCAGTATCTACTTGAAGGAGCAGCTCATCCTGTTACAGTCTTCACCGACCACAAGAATCTGCTCTACTTCAAGACCGCTCAATGTATCAATCCATGTCAAGCTCGGTGGTCTCTTTTTTTTTTTTCGCACGGTTCAATCTTCAGCTTCATTTTTGCCCGGGAAGCAAGAATCGCAAGGCAGATGCCTTATCAAGGCTATTCTCACCGGATGGTTCTGAGGAGAAAGAAGATCACTTCATCTTGAATCCTGTCTCATTTGCTACCACTCACTCTGTTCCTGTTGGTAAAACCTTTGTGCCTGTCATTCTTAGGAAGAGACTCTTGCACTGGTCCCATGCCTCCAAATTCTCGGGACATGTGGGCATCACCAAGACCTTGGCATTTATCTCCCGAGGCTATTGGTGGCCATCACTTCGCGAAAACGTCAAGGCTTATGTAGCAGCTTGCTCACAATGCGCTCAACACAAAACTTCACGAAAACCACCGTCAGGAACTCTTTAGCCTCTGTCAGTCCCTAAAGCTCCATGGACCCATATTTCTATGGACTTCATTACGGACTTACCTGTTTGCAATCAGTACAACACCATTTGGATGGTTGTGGACCGATTCTCAAAAAGGGCCCATTTCATACCACTCAAAGGTCTTCCGTCTGCACCAGTCCTAGCCCAATTGTTCATCCCTCACATCTTCCATCTTCATGGATGTCCAGAGGAAATTATATCAGACAGAGGGGTCCAGTTTACTGCTCGTTTCTGGCGAGCACTCTGCAAAAGCCTTCAGATCAATTTGAAGTTTTCCACTGCCTACCACCCACAGATGAACAGGCAGACTGAACGAGTTAATCAGAATCTTGAGACCTTCATCTGTCTGTACATCTCCTCGTCCCAGGATGATTGGGTGACCCTCCTACCATGGGCAGAATTCTCCCATAATCAGCACTATCACGAATCCCTGGACAACACTCCCTTTAATGTTAATTTTACAGATATCATCCCAGGGTTCCACCCTTCTCTCTACTTCCAGCTTCTTCAGTGCCCACTTCCGTATCAACTTTGGAAAACTTTGCAAGAATATGGAAGAAGGTGAGAACTGCACTTCTGAAAGCCTCCAAAAGGTACAAAATTTGCACTGATCGCAAAAGAAGTGCCATTCCCCCACTTCAATAGGTAGTTAGATTTCAGGCTATACCCGCACTGCTTCATTAGTGATGCTTAGGTACGTGTGGTGCTGCTTA
>WWET01007858.1:0-26404 GCA_011038615.1 Limnodynastes dumerilii | reverse complement strand
CTTTGTTGTCTATCCTGTAACCAAGATTGTATCCATGCAACTAGCTTTAAGTCCAACCCTAAAGTTTCCAGCTTATTTAACAGTCTTCGATGTGGCACAGTGTCCCTTGCCTTGCTAAAATCTAGATAAGCTATGTCTACAGCTCCCCCTTTATCTAATACTTTACTGACCCAGTCAAAAAATTCAATAAGATTTGTTTGACATGATCTTCCACCAGTGACGATGCTTGGCACCATATTACCACAGCTAAGCAACACTAAATACAAAATGGAGGATGCTATGAGAAAAACAAACACAGCTATTTCACAGCAAAACCCTTTATCTAATACTTTACTGACCCAGTCAAAAAATTCAATAAGATTTGTTTGACATGATCTTCCCCCAGTGAATCCATGCTGCTTGGGATCCTGTAAGTTACTGGATTTAAGATACTGTACAATTTGTTCCTTTAACAAATTTAAATTCTTGCTACCTATTTTGTAAACAACAAATGGAAACTCTTAGAGATTTTATGAATAGGATATTTCTAATAAAGAGAATAAAATATCACACTAAAATGTATATCTACTAGGCAAGTATTAAACCTAAATTCCAGTGCAAAAAAATACAGTTATATATTCACATTATCATTTGTATCAAAAAACTGGTATTCAGATAAACAGGTATTATTAGGAGTCTCACATAAACATACAAAAAACAAAAAGTATACTGCTATATAAATAAACACATCCCACTGCAAGCCAAAGGGCCAAGATACTTCATGTATGTGTGCAAAAAGAAATAATCCTAGTAGAAGAAAAAGTCTTTTAGCTGTGGTATTCAGCAATAGGAAGACAAATAGGAGATAATTAAACACACATCCAACTGTAAATAATAATTCTAAGATCCAAAGTTTGTTATATGCAAATTATTATTATTATACTGATAATTATTGCACTTAAGAATACTGGACCTGATTCAGAGACTGAAAATAAGAGAGGAAAGTTACTCCTGGGCTAAACCATGTTGATTGCAGGGGAGTCAAATTTCATCTGTTGCAAACAGTATTAAAGTTGAGATGTGGCGTTTCCCAACCAAAGGGCCAGATTTACTAAAGCGAGATTTTCTCTGGCGATTTAAATCACCCAAAATCGCCATCAAACTTCAAAAGTGTGAGTTCCGTTGGCCAATTCAAAACTCTTTTTCCCTTTAAAAAATTGCCACACATTGCGGCCTTTTTTTTAGATGTTTTTTTTAAAACAGCGTTTAACAGTTATTGTACTAAAAATGTCTACGGCAGCAAGTAATTAACCCTTAACATGCAGCGGCATATTTACTATAAGGCACAGCATGCCTTTGTATTGCAGGGCATGCTGTGCCTTATAGTACCATAAGCGGCAGCATGGCAAGGGTTAAGTGCATGCTGCCGCAGAAATAACGTCACCAGGTACAGTTACTTAAACATTACATGCATCAAAACATATAATGGTACAAGACATGCCCACTTACATACATAGAAATAAACAATACATGGCTTCGTACAGGATGAACATAAAGTAGTTGCCCTATTCTTAAATATGCCTTGGTAGTTGCCCCATAAAAGTTCATGCCATTGTAGTTGCCCCCATTCTTAAATATGCCTAGGTAATTTCCCCCATAAAAGTTCATCCCATTGTAGTTTCCCCTGTTCTTAAATATGCCTCGGTAGTTGCTCCCATAAAATTTCATGCCAATGTAGTTGCCCCCATTCTTAAATATGCCATTGTAGTTGCCCCATAAAAGTTTATGCCATTGTAGTTGCCCCTCGTTCTTAAATATGCCTCGGTAGTTACCCCCATAAAAGTTCATGCCATTGTAGATGTCCGCATATGTGTAAATTCCATTATAGATGCCCCCATAAAAGATAATGCCACATTAGATAGCCACATTTATAAAAAAAATGTTACATTAATAAGTGTACATAAAGACAATACTCACAGTTCTGTACTCCTCAATGTTGCCAGGCATCGATCTAATCTCTGGCTCCTCATCTTCTCCTCGCGGGGGAAGACGCGCAGATCCATCTTCTTCTGGGTCCCTCTGGCGAATGACTCATGCCATTGCTGGGGCCTATTTATAGTCTCTGGCACAAGTCTTGTGATATTTCACATGCTGGGAAAGGTTATAAATATGCCCCAATGACAGTAGAACTGTCATTAGTTCTGGGATGTCCTGCTTGCAGCACATGTGTAGCGACTTCTCCAAAGGGTTTTTTATTTTGCCATGACCTCCCCCCGGATTTTTGTGGGGTCATTGTAAAATATTAAAAGGCCGGACCTTTTTTTTATTTTATTTTACTTATTTTCAATAGGTGATACGTTATATAGTCATCATCCTATATTTATACTTTACATTCATGTTGAATTTATGTTATGTGATTCTTAAGAATTAGAAAACTATCAGAAAGGTTGTCACAGATTTTTATAGGGATATAGTATAATTCTTATAAAGATATACTTAGTATATTCCATATGTTTATTATAACTAATACTACAACAGTTCATATGTGTCCATATATGTTATGATGAAAATACTCCATCACGTGTTTTGAAGACACCCGGATCCATATTTGATTTGAATGAATAGACCACATTTCACGTATGGTCCAACGAATAATACAAAGTACATATGGACTACCTAAGAAATTTGTATTTGTATTTGGTTTTTTTATAGACTTTTATTGCGTAAAGCAATCTTTCTTTCCTCTCAAAAAAGTGTTGTGCCTGGGGAACTATGTATATACATTCTAACTATCTGCACACCTGTAACATGATTTATCTAATTAAGGAACACCAGTTCTACATAAATTCTTGGATGAATTCTTACTCCGCACTCTTTGAAAAAAACCTACTGAAGGAAAAACGCGTCAGCATGTTCTTATCTATACTGGCCAGTGGACTTCAATAGACCTTGTGACCATCTCCTAACCTGCAGCACTATTGACCATTATTTGGTACACACAATTCGGGTTTGGTATTTAGGACCTCACGGCATCCCACTGCATGCGGACGAGAGAACATCCGGCTGATCCGGACTTGACGTCTCTGTACTCCCTGGAGCTTATGGACTGGCTGTCCTGCCTTTGCCGCCACGTGCATTACCACCAAACATCTAGAGATTTGCAGCTGATAACATCCCCACTCTCCGGCATGCAAGGATAGACTGACCGTTCATCCATCGTCCAAACACCGACCCGCAAGTATTGATGCACATAACTGTTTACTCTTTATGGAACATTAGCAGACATACCATCTCAGCTATTTGAAGTTCCTATAGATCTATATACACGGAATACAACTATTAATTATTCCATATTCATTCGTTTTCTATAAAATTATCTACTTCAATTTAGCAGTTATAAGACTTGAAGCACCTTTATACCATGGTTTTTACTAATTCCTAAGATGGCCATTTAGTGCAACACCTTGCATGAGAGGATACATTCCAGGTTCTATTGCTGTAGGGGTACACAGACGTGTGTACACCCTAATTCTACACCCACTGCCTAGTTTGATTATTTTATTGTTACTGTTTCCATTGTTTTTATATACCTGCTTTTTGGTGTTCTTATGATAAATAAATTACTACCGTTTATACTTACCTCCATAGCTGCGCTCTTTGCACTTTTTCTTACTTTTTGGGTTTTATCCTATATGGGGATTGGCTGTCCCCTTTAAGAGCTGCGAATGAGAGGGTATTATTTAGCATCCACTTAATATATTTTACTATTACATTTCATCATAGTTCCCCCATCTAACCAGGCACAGGGGTTTTTTTCCCATTTCTTTTCTCCAATATAGCTTTTTTCTTAATTATATTTCTGATTTACCCAGTTTGGCGCCGACTAATAGGACTTGCTTCCTATATTCAGTACTAGACAATGAATGATTTTACGTGTGTTTAAACCAAAATGCATATTACAGAAGAATAGTAATTTTAGAGAGAATAAAGATTAAAAGATAGAGAGAGATATCCCAGTTACCTCATTGCGCCATCAGACCTTGCCTTCAGATCACCTGGAGAACCCCAGCCAGCATGTACCTCTTAGCCCTTACATCTTAAAAACCTCCACACCTTGCTCCTTCCAGATCCACTCTGTGTTTTTAATGGAGTTTGTCCTTCACTAGAACTTTTCTGAACTGTGATTGGTTAACCTGATTGAGGTGGGAATTTCTTTGTAACATATCTAATTGGACCAGTGTTGGGGGAGGAGAGGCTTCTCCTGATCAAAGAAGGAAAGACTTTATTTCCTGCTAATTACCATATTAATAGATAACTCTGCTTTTGTCTAAAATACAGGTAAAATGGAAACTTAACAGATTGGTATAACATATATATAACATTATATTATTATTTATGTATATATGCATATTCCGGTTTCCACAGTATTTATTTATTGTGCCAAATGTATACTGTTTTTATTTATTGTGCCAAGTGTTTTATTTATTAATGGTATCGGGGCTTGTGTTTTATTGATTTTGGGATCAAGGCTTGTGTTTTATAGATTTTGGGATCGGGCTTGTGTGTTATTGATTTTGGGTTCGGGACTTGTGTTTTATTGATTTTGGGATCGGGGCTTGTGTTTTATTGATTTTTGTATCGGGGCTTGTGTTTGATTGATTTTAATATCGGCGCTTGTGTTTAATTGATTTTGGTATCAGGGCTTGTGTTTTATTTATTATTGGTTGAAGCATGTATTTTAAGAAACAGTGTATCGGTCATGGTTAGAAAGTTATGCAGTGGCATGCCATTAACCCTTGACCTGCTACCGCTTATAGTATGATAAGGCACAGCATGCCCTGCAATGCATGCCCTGCATGCTGTGCCTTATAATACTAAATGCTGCAGCATGCTAAGGATTTATTGCATGCTGCCGAAAACATTTTTAGTATTGGGGAGCCATTTTTTTTTTGTTTAATGGATGGGTGCTTGAAAAAGCAAAGTGAGTGCGATTTCTATGAAATCGACACTCACCCCTATGAGATTTTTCTCTGGTGATTTTAAGCACAAACTCCTGCAATTTTGCTAATCCCTCCCTTAGTAAATACAGAGATTTGCATGTCCCTTATGCAAAAAAATCACCAGAACTAATTAAACACCTAGATTTTGTTCACCACTCTTCTCCAGCGATTTTGTGGAGATTTAGCAAATCCAGAGACTTGCAAATCGCCAGTAAACTACTGCAATCTCCAGCGATTTAAATCAAATCGCCCTTAGTAAATGAGGCCCCAAGTCTTAATAGCAGTGTAAAACTAAAGCTGATCAGTATCTGTTTGCAGAAAGCTAAAACAAAGATGTATCCCTGCATGTAAAGAATATAACTAACTTGAACCCCTGAAATCAACATGGTTTGGCCCAGGAGTAACTTTCCTCACTTATTTTTAGTCTCTGAATCAGGTCCACTGTTTTTTTTATATAAAACAATTGGTAATCCTGAGCCCTCACAGTAATGCAGGGAACAAAAGTCCCATAGACAGGATAAACTCAGTAAATTGGTTAATTGCGAGCAGTTGCAGCGATGTAAGTTATAATCCAGGATGGGACCGGTAAACAGTCTGACAAGTGAAAGCTCACTATGTGATGCAATAGATTATGGTGCAAAATCCAAACGGCAAGTAGCCATATGAGCTGGCTTTTATGGCTATCAGTCTGTCTCAATATGAGAATGATCAATGAAACTGGTATAGGCAGATAGGGCCTGATCCAGAGCTACGACTCAAAAAAGACAATCTGCGCATGCACCGGGCAGATGTTGCCCGGCATAGCTACGACAATGCCCGATCCAGGATTAGGCGTCTGTAGCAGCAGCATCGTAGTAACACTGGATAGGGCGTTCCCCAGCGTTACTACGCTTCAGTTATTGTAGTAAGGTGGGTGGAGGTAGGGTAATGAGGCTGGGAGGTCCCAGCGTATTTACACTCGCTTACGCCGGCTGAAGTTAGGGTAGCCTTCAGCTAGCGTAAGCGAGTGTTAATATGCTTGAACAAGGGGGGGTGTCGGGGGAGTGCTGCGATATTACGCTGAGTGGTAGAACGCCCAGGGTAACATTGTAGCTCTGGATCAGGCCCATATTTACCACATCCTTAATAGTGTCAGGCTCATGAGCGTAATGAAAAGTCCAGCCCAGATGGTATAAGTGATATACGTATTACACAGTCCTTGAGAATATCAAAATAGCCGCATTCAATCACTGGCAAAGATTGGTACGCAAAAGGGGTCGCATTTTGATTTAACCTTAAATGTAGATGCAGCATCATAGGTAATTTCTTTATCTTTGCAATATTCTTTTAGCTTAAGTTGACAGTAGAATTTATAATTGTCAATTTCCCATTCAAATCATCATGTCTATTGGTCGGTACGAACGAAAGGCCTTTGTCCAGGATCTTCAGTTCGTCTGCAGATAATATTTTGGATGAAAGGTTAACTATTACTGTTTCCTTGTTTTTGGCTTTAAGCTTTCTCCATTGTCCTCCATGCCTTTATCTTTGAATATTTCAAAGATATAGAAACTACCTATGATGCTGCAACTACATTTAAGGTTAAATCAAAATTCGACCCTACATCTCAAAACCCTACTATGAAGACATTTATTAGACTTCTCAACCAAAGTGCAACCAACAATGTCTCCAACAAAAGATACAACAATTTATCTCCTGGTGAATATACAGCTTTACAGAAACTGGAGGAAGACACTACCATAGTTATAAGTCCGGCCGATAAAGGAGGAGCCTTTGTCATCCTGGATAGGTTAAAGTACCTTTGGAGATCGACCGACAACTGAGTGATCCGATGATATACCACAAACTACCGGGTGATCCTGTCCAACACTTTAAATCTGAACAGGATGCATATATTACAAGCAGTGTCCAAGCAGGTATCATCACTAAAGAAATGGGTGCATATATTACGACCTATTTCCCCATAAAGCCTGTTCTGTACACGCTTCCTAAATTGCACAAAGATGCATGAAAGGCAGGTCAGAGAGCCTGGAGCTGCTAGTGCAATTGCACTGGATAACAACAACACAATAAAACAAATGTCACAACACCATACAAATAGAAAATTATGTGTATGAATCCATACATCCCTCCCCCCTCCCTCCCCCCTTTTATGCAAAATTCATACATGGTGTTGTGACATTTGTTTTATTGTTTTATTGTGTTGTTGTAATCCAGTGCAATTGCACTAGCAGCTCCGGGCTCTCTGACCTGCCTTTCATGCCCCTATCTGGCCAGTTACAACAGCAGACAGCCTATATAAATGGAATTCCACCCTTTTTATTTCCAAACTTTGTTGCAAAACTTTTGGTGCAAGACTTCTGGACGTCATATCCTATCCTGACGAAGCCCCCACACAGAGGGGCGAAACGCGTTGATGATTGGAGAGCTCTCCGGCGTCCTAAACGAGGTCCCCAGCGTCTAAGTTTCCGTGACAGCAGCCAGCTGACAACCAGTATCTCCCACGTGTGTGCGCACCATCGCCACCTACAGGAGAAAGCAAGATGCACACACTGTTTTGCCGGAACCTGCGAGCACACACCACGTGGACTGGCCACCGGCCCCCAAACCGCACAGAGGTATTGGGCAACATAGACGGAGCTCCTTTTTCCCAGCTAATTAGCATCTTACCTGCTTAAAGGCACGGAGGAGCACCGCACACAATACGGCACCACATCACTGCAGCTGCAATTTCAACTCAGCCTACGTGAGGGCACCGTTATCTACTGAGGCAGGCACTTGCCTCATATAAGGTACTTTATTTTCTTACTGCATCTTTACACCAAAGGTTTGCTAATATATGGACCTTTTATTGACATTGCTTTGAGATCCAAAAGTCAATGCCAATTTTACAATTATTATGATTAAACGATACCATCATTGTCCACTTCTATAACTTTCTCCCTTTCACTGCCCACATAGTGGCCCCTGGCAATCCTGAAAGGACTTCAACGGCTGTTCTTATTGTCTGTAGGCCATTTGCCCTACCCACGTCACAGTCTGACTATTGTTTCTGTCATTGTCCTGTATTGTGTGGTTTACAACAAAAATATGGAGAAGCGCTAGATATACACCAAAGACATCTCAACAGGTAAAAAAAGGGGAGTTTATTATAATTAGTAGACCATATAGATCTTACTTTAGGTTAGAATATATATTAAAAGCAGGTATGTGCAACTATAGACAGAACAGACTAAGTAGCATATCAGAGCAGCAATCAAACAATACAAATGCGATTAAGAATAGTACATGTGAAAAGAACCGTTGGTAAAGTGCTTGTATCAGTCAATAATAGACCAAACTCAACCATATAGAGTTGAATGTAGCAAAAGTCAGAAATTGCTTTAAATGATTGCAAAATTATTGTTGCTGATGTGAGTTCACATTTAATTTGGAGAGTTGAATCGCACTGTAAAGTTGAAACTCTTAGTGATAGAGTTTAAGCAAGAGGACGTGCCCCTCTTAGGCTATGTAAACAATAACAAAGTAGAGGAGATCCAACAGATCTTTCCTATATAAAAGGTAAAGGCAACGGGATCAGTATGCACTCATGCGGGGAAACACCAACAGCAGTGACTCACGTGTCCTTTAGAGGTGTTCAATCCTCGTATGTGCCAGAGGAGATACAATGTAGCACAAAGCAGAGGCTGGACGGAGTTCTATGTCCCAGCCAAGCGGCAGCTGTGTTGTGTGCTCCCACGTGGACGCCCAAAGCCTGGCGGTGGTTTGGTCCGCGCCTCGTGTGGATGGGAGGCCGGGGGGCGTGTAGCTTGATAGAATGCCCGCAACGAGTGTGCTCGCACGTTCTATGAGTGCAAAAAGGTCCCAATAGAGATATGTGGAGTAAAGTTTGCCAAATAAGAATAGCAGCTGCAAATTGGCACAGCAAGGATGCTCTGAAATGGGTCTGGAATGCTATAAGCTGCTCCTTGACGCGTTTCTTTGTCACTAAAAACCGACAATTTCCTCAGAAGGTATGAAGATAGACTCATTCTGAGCCTCTATATATACCATGCACATAATTAATTAACACCAATTAATGAGAACCTGTTGAGATGTTTAACCCTATGTATATGAAATGAAAGGGAAAAAAAGGGAGAGGGAAGGGGAAAAACCAGTTGAATGATTTTCTAATGCAGTGATGGAAATTGATTCTTACTAGTAAGCTTCATAATAAATCAATTGAATTACAATTCCAATCATAATAATCAATATCTATCCCATTGGATCCTTAAATATAAATAAATATAAACATATGAATATAAAGATATGAAATAAATAAATAAACCTAAAACAATCAATATAATTAATATCATTCATTTTCAAAACGGAAATGAGGAATGAAAATAAAATGTAAAAAAATAATAATAATAAAATTCATTACCCTGACACAATAGGTCACTATTACCGATATAACAGGATATAAAGAATATCTTTAAATTGACAGTAGCTGTAATAGAAATTTCTTGGCAACATTTGTAGCCAAAAATTTAAGACAAAGTTGAAAATAAAAAATGAAACATAATATTAAATAATACTTAGTGTACTTCATGAATAAAGCTTGTGCTGATGCTACTCAATAGTGAGAGAATGGGGTTATGAGAGGATGAGTGAAAAAATTCAAAAATCCAGGTCCACACATTCATTAATACCCCCTGAGTATAAAGTTTGCAGTGTGTGGATCCAGTATGCTTCCCTGGAGCACAGACGTTGGAATCTGTCGCCACCTCTGGGGGTGGCAGTGACAGACTCAATTCCCAATATGGACATATGAGCAGGGTTAGAATCACAACATTTGGCAAAATGAATTGCCACACTGCTCTTGGGATTATTGTTGACAATGTTTCGTCTGTGCTCCAGGGATCTCAATCTGAGGGGACGTGTAGTACGTCCCACATACTGTATTCCACATCTGCAGTACAACAGATATATAATGTAAGCAGTGTTACAATTGATGAAAGATTTAATGGTGTAAACTACACCAGTGACTTTTGATTGAAAATTCGTGTGGTTTACGTCTGTTATATTTTGTCTGTTTTAATTTTTTCTGTTTGTGTCTCTATAAATTTATTTTGACGCTAAACTGTAATTGTATGGTCTGTGCTTTCATCGTACATTGTACACATTAGTCATTCACAGTACCATAGCTACGTACTCCACACTTATTTACTTCTAGCAACTTACCTACTACAGCGCTGGGTATATTCTTCTTTTCCACTATGCATTTATTGCTTAAATTAGCCGAACTAGGCTCTCTTCCAGACAACACTCTCCTTGTCACTATTGATGTCAATAGTTTATACACTTTGGGCCTGATCCAGACCTACGCCGATGCGCTGTGCTTACTAAAGCACAGCGTATCGGCGTTCACTTACCCCGACACTCCCCCTGTGCGGGCGTATGGCCCCTTCCTTATGCCAGCTGAAGGCTACCCTAACTTCAGCCGGCGTAAGTAAGGGGCCATACGCTCACACAGGAGCGTATGGCCTCTTAGCACGCCCTCCCACCCCCATTTACTTACCTCCCCCCCACCCACCAGCAGTAACGTGAGCGTAGGGACGCTGGAGGATGTCCCTACACTAACCTGAACGTAGGGACGCTGGGGGACGTCCCCTGCAGCATCCCTACGGCGCTGCTACGGACGCCCGATCCACAATCGGGTGTTGCCGTAGCAACGCCAGGCAACATCTGCCCGGCGCATGCGCAGATCAGCTGAAAAGCTAGGACGGCGGGCGTAGGTCTTGATCAGGGCCTTTGATCCCCCATCAGGAAGGCATTGCTGCAGTTAGGGATCACATTTTGGATAATGTAGTATACAAAGGCCCTGATCCAGAGTTTTTCTTACACCTCCTAGAGTTAACATTAACTCGCAATTATTTCTTTTTTAACGGATCTCATTATTTACAACTGAGCGGCTGTTTGATGGAGTCCAATGTTAAATGTTTACTATACAATGACTCATTTTCAGGCTGGATGTGTCTTATACTTGCATTATATTGGCAAGCTCCTATTATTTTGCACAGGTGGCGAAATCCGCACTCGCCACTTCGATTCACATTTGAAATACAGACTGATTTGCACTACTAGTACGTGTTGATCACTCAGAAGTTGGGTAAGATCTGTACCAATGTTTACCATAAAAGTACTGATAGAAACAAAATTTTACTTCCATCTTCACATCACCCTCCTCCTTCTATCCGTGGGCTCCCTTTCTCTCAGCTCCTATGGGTCCATCAGATAGTTAATGAGGCTGAACACTGGGATCCTGCAATGAATGCCATGATTGAAAAATTCAGGAATAGGGAGTATGATAATGTACATCTACAGGGCATTAAACGCAGATTGTGTAATATGCCTAGGGACCTTACCTTTCAACCCCAGTCCAGTAAAAACACTGAAGATATTTTACCTTGGGTCACGACCTACAGTGTGTCCAGTGACCACACCAGACTGGTGGCTAAGCAACTTTGGCCAATGGTGACATCAGATACAGATCTTCCTATGTTTCATTATAAGCATATGTTACAAGCATATAGAAGAGGCCGCAATTTAAGAGACCACCTAGTAAAATCAGAGATTACCCTTTTTCAAGAAATCTCCTTCTAAACATGGATGCTTTCGCTGTCCGAACTGCACGACATGTAGGTACATGGATACTAGGACCACTTTTTCTCATCCACATATGAATAAGAAGTACAAAATTCGCCACCATCTTACATGTACGTCCACCTATGTTGTATATATCATTATTTGTCCGTGCAGTCTCTACTACATAGGGAAGACTGAGACAATTCGGGAAAGAATGGCCCTCCACAGGTCGGCCATTAGACTGGCCATTGGTGGCAGGTTAAGTGAGCAACCAGTGGCTCGCCACTTTTTTGAAAACAAACACCCTTTATCAACCCTTCGTTACAAAATTGTGGACCATGTCCCTGAACCGAATTGGTTAGGTAATCGGGATCTAAAATTGCTACAACTGGAGTCAACCTGGATATATCATCTCCGAACTGTTGCCCCATATGGAATAAACGAACAGTTCAATTTCACTCCTTTTTTATGAACTATACCTTGATTTTTTCATTAGACATTTTTTCTGCCATATTTGGGATTTATTTGTCATTGCTGTGATTGTTTGCCTGGTTTTTAACTTATTTCCAATATTTCTCTCTGCATATTGGTTGTTTATTTTTCATGGTTTTTAACGTTTATGTTTATTTTTTGTTTATTAATTTTTTTTTCATTTTTTTATTTTTTATTTGATTCATTAATTTTGTGCCTTAGTGGTTTTGCTTTTGTTCATTTACAGGTTCCTGCTTCTTGGTTGGATCTCTGTGGATTTGTTTAGTACTCCCATCATCTTGGCATTCTACTGACGTTTATTGCTGCCACCTATGTGATTCAGCTATGTTAGTTAGAGCATTACTTTTGAACCTGTACCCATCCGTTCTGTATATTTTAGTGCTGTTACAGCTGTTTTCTGTTTATGTAAGATTTCTGCAGCTGCTGCTTTCTGCTTTCTCTTGATTTTGTTTGTAACCATGGTTGCGGTGACATGCTCATGATTTCGTGAGCAGTCGCTGTTTACTTTCATTTGTTTACTTCTGTTTCCATGGTTGCAGTGATGCACCTGTGGTCGCTTTGGCATAGCTGTCTGAGGGGCGGTGCTTTGCGATGGCGCGCACCAATGCCTGCACACTCAGTGGTGGAGTTAGATGGGATAGTTGGTAAGTTATTTATACCTGTTTGCACACTGTATTTCACTGATATAATTGTCCCTGAAGATGGTTTAATAGACCGAAATGTTGGACCTATTTGGGCTGTGAAAACAGAAAAAAACTCTTTACCCAGCTCTAATAATCTGCAGCTGCCACGACTTGAAATGAGTGTTCCACAGAAAACACTGATTGTAGCTTGAAAATTGTGTGTAGTCACAAGCAGCGCTGAAAGTGTCAAAAGAGCTAGTACAACGGCAAACCAAAGCTAAAGTTTCTCCAGGGATAATTCCAATTTTATCCCTCACAGTATAAGTCCCAAATGCGTTCTTCCTTGCAATATCCCCACCACAAACCATGTAAACAAGGGAAACAGAGAACCGTTAAGAACAGCGTTTATTTGGCAGACTAAAATACTGCAGGCAGTACCACATAAAACAAACAAGTAAAATAAGTATAAAACGGAGGAGCAAGACAGCGGGTCAGATCATACCTAGGTAGGATGGTATACAGGGGCAGATGGTAAGGGATCCCGTTAAAGCACCTCTGTGAGACTCAACTGGGTATGACTGCAAGACCTCTAGCTCCTCCCACTGATGCGTTTCAGCCAGGTATCTCTGGCCTTTCTCAAGGTGTAATGGTAGGTATCTAATTAGGAGGGTTTAAATATACCTTCCTCTCTTTTGATTGGTGGTAGGAATTTAAAGGGCAACCCTTTAAGTTCTAGGAGGCAATTTAACCCTAATCGGTTTGCTTTAAGCATTTACACTTATAGATAAGTGAAAAAATGCAAAGTGGAGCAATATACAAGCACATATTTAAATAGCAACATAATATATGTCATTCTGTAACAATTAAATGCAATAATTATGCATCGCAACAAAATGTATTTTACAGCATAACAATACATGAGAACATTGTACATTGATCATGAATACAGTTTTTTAGACATTAATTAAAAAAAATATACAATCTTTTAGACATTTACTTTAAATATGACAACATAGTATACATCATTTTACAACAATTTTCAACGGATACATAATTGCAAGGGACAACTTTTTACTATTAAACTAACCATTAAGCAAAGAACAACATTTTGTTAATATTCTGACAATTAATGGTAAACCCTTACAAATTACTAATGGAATTACTTTTTCCTTTTTTACATACATATTTGCTAAAGACATCAAAAAATATACATGATATCAATACAGACTTATTACATACATAAATATAGTTGTAATAAAACGATTTTCTTTAGTAGTTTTTGCAGACATAAGAATGTTAGAAAAAATTCATTTCCTGGAATATCATGCATATATCCAATTAAATAAGTGCCCGTAAGAAACGACTTATTTTTCAATATCTGTACACCAAACATGGCAACTCACTGCAAGAAAGCCTATTGCCAGCCTTGGGAAAAGGTTTAACCAGCTGACTAGTTGGCTGAGCTGGGATTTGAACTAGTGACCTGCTCCACCAAAGGTGGGTGCTCTTCTGTGATGCTATATGTGGCTTCCCATTGCATGATCTGTGTCAGTTAATTTTGAAATCCCCACTGTTCCAGTATGTGAAACATCACAAGAAGGAAGTTCAAGTCCACTTGTTAGTATGAATGCCAATATTAGAGATGAAGTTACATCACCTAATTTGTGATGCACTTCCTCTAGTATAGAAGCCCAAACCGAAATTGAACAGATTGAGAGCAAGGTATATAACCTGAGTCAACGTGTTTTGTCTAAAGCAGAGATTGCAGTACTACAAAAGGGGATGACATTTGCTCCATCAAAAGGAGTAGATCCCTTTGAAGTTTTTGTGGACTTGAACAAATTTATACGTAATTTATCTTTTAAAAAATTATTTTTGATGGAACAAGAAAAATCAGGGGAACAACAAACAGACACAGACAATATAGACCAAAAATGTAAATTTAAAAAACAATCATGTTTCTACCCCAGACATGTTAGAGGGCCCTTCATGGAAATCTTTTATCAATTAGTCTGGGATGATTT
This sequence comes from Limnodynastes dumerilii, assembly GCA_011038615.1. Lineage (NCBI taxonomy): Eukaryota > Metazoa > Chordata > Amphibia > Anura > Limnodynastidae > Limnodynastes > Limnodynastes dumerilii. The sequence continues at coordinate 11,662 of WWET01007858.1, read as the reverse complement.
AAATAAAGCAGGTTTAGCCAAAAATAGAGGACAACCTAATTTAACTAAAGAAGAGTTCAAAGCGATAAAGGAATTACAAAAAGATGAATGTATTGTAATTAAACCTGCGGATAAGGGGGGTCAGTAGTGGTGATGGATAAGAACAAGTATGTAGAAGAAATTAATAGACAACTTAAAGATGGAATAACTTATGAACAATTAAAACAGGACCCCAAATGTAAAATGCAAAAGTGTTTGATTAGCTTAGTTGAAAAATACAAAAAAATGGAAACCATTGATGTTAATACAGCTAATTATCTAATCATTGAAAATCCCTCTTTAGCAGGGATTTATGTTCTTCCCAAAGTCCATAAAAGCCCCATTATTTTGGGGTGCAATTCTATGACTTCAAATTTATCCGCTTATTTGGACTCTTTTTTTACAGCCTTTAGTTGTTAATACCCGTTCCCACTTAAAGGATACTACAGATCTTTTAAATAAATTAACCGCTATAGAATGGACCCCTGAAATGTACATGGTAACAGCGGACGTTACTTCGTTGTATACAGTTATCCAGCATGACAAGGGCATTGCTGCCATTAGTTCATTTCTTATGAATACAGATTTGGGGGATAATTTAATTCAATTTATTTTGGAGGGAATAAGTTTTATCCTTAAAAATAATTATTTTTATTTTGAGTCTAAATATTATATTCAGCGGGTGGGAACTGCCATGGGGACGAGGTTCGCGCCCAGCTATGCCAACCTGTTCATGGCCACCTGGGAGTCCACGCAGGTCTGGGAGGGGCATGGTTGGGCTGCGAACCTCTCCTCATGGTATAGATATATAGACGATATTATTTTTTCTGGAGGGGGGATTTAGTTAGTTTAAATAATTTTTTCACCCATCTTAATCAGAACGACTCCAATATCCATCTTACGTTTGAATTTAGCCAATGCTCCATCAACTTTTTAGATTTGACTGTGTACATTAAAGATGACTTTATACAAACCTGCACATTTAAAAAGAACACAGATTCCAACTCTTTAATTGACCACACGAGTTTACATCACTCATCATATGGCTGAAAAGCATTCCATTAGGACAGTTTAGGCGGGTAAAAAGAAACTGTAGTGAGCCTGAAGTCCTTAAAGTTCAGCTGAAGGAAATGAAAAATAACTTTGCCCAAAAAAATTATAAAACTCAACAATTAGATAATGCCTTAATGGAGGTTGAAGGAGTTACAAGAGCGGATATCTTAAAGGGTAAAAAGGGATCTAAATTGCACACTAAAAAATGGTCTTTCTGTACAAAATATAGTAACAACCATAACAGGATAAAGCATATTTTTAAAAAGCATTGGAATGTTCTTAAGAAAGACAGAATAATTGACCCGTTGTTACCTGTAAAATCCACGTTTATCTACCGGAGGGCAGAAAATATGAAAAACCTTCTAGTTAGAAGTGCCCTACCAGAAGCTAAAAGGGGGGCAATTAATCATAGTGTGGGTTTCTATAGGTGTGGTTTGTGTACAGGATGCAAAACCGTGAAAATGAGCCAATCAAGACTTACAGACTTCTATGTTAATAATCAGTTGCTTTCTATTAAAAGTTTTATAACCTGTAATTCGGTGAATGTGATATATTTATTAAAATGCACGTGTAACCTTTTTTATGTGGGTCGCACTTCTCCTCCCCTTAAAGTTCGACTTTCTGAACACATACGAAACATTAAAAATGGGGTAGAATCACACTCTGTGTCTGCTCACTTTAAAAAACTTCATAATTGTTCTACGTCACATTTAGTAGGTTTTTGGGGTATAGATCAAGTATTTAATACTTGGAAAAGTAGGGATACACAAAACACATTAGCCACCACAGAAATGCGTTGGATTTTCAAACTTTACACTTTACAAACTTTTGGTTTGAATATTGATTTTGAAATTAAATGGTTTCTTAGTTAATATTATTTTTCACTTTTATTGTCTGTTTTTGAATGTTCTATTAGAAGGTCTGATAAAGTCTTGCTTGGCTCATATAGTATCTTAGGTTAGGAGATAAACATATACTTCTAAGAGATACGGCTTATTCATAATTTGTGTAATGGGAAGCCACATATAGCATCACAGAAGAGCACCCACCTTTGGTGGAGCAGGTCACTAGTTCAAATCCCAGCTCAGCCAGCTAGTCAGCTGGTTAAACCTTTTCCCAAGGCTGGCAATAGGCTTCCTTGCAGTGAGTTGCCATGTTTGGTGTACAGATATTGAAAAATTTGAATATTCCCCCAGATTTTGAACATCTCCTATAGAATAAGTCGTTTCTTACGAGCGCTTATTTAATTAGATAAATGCATGATATTCCAGGAAATGAACTTTTTCTAACATTCTTATGTCTGCAAAAACTACTAAAGAAAATCGTTTTATTACAACTATATTTATGTATGTAATAAGTCTGTATTGATATCATGTATATTTGTTGATGTCTTTAGCAAATATGTATGTAAAAAAGGAAAAAGTAATTCCATTAGTAATTTGTAAGGGTTTACCATTAATTGTCAGAATATTAACAAAATGTTGTTCTTTGCTTAATGGTTAGTTTAATAGTAAAAAGTTGTCCCATGCAATTATGTATCCGTTGAAAATTGTTGTAAAATGATGTATACTATGTTGCCATATTTTAAGTATATTTTTTTAAATTAATGTCTAAAAAACTGTATTCATGATCAATGTACAATGTTTTTCATGTATTGTTATGCTGTAAAATACATTTTGTTGCGATTCATAATTATTGAATTTAATTGTTACAGAATGACATATATTATGTTGCTATTTAAATATGTGCTTGTATATTGCTCCATTTTGCATTTTTTCACTTATCTATAAGTGTATATGCTTAAAGAAAACCGATTAGGGTTAAATTGCCTCCTAGAACTTAAAGGGTTGCCCTTTAAATTCCTACCACCAATCAAAAGAGAGGAAGGGATATTTAAACCCTCCTAATTAGATACGTACCATTACACCTTGAGAAAGGCCAGAGATACCTGGCTGAAACTAGTCGGTGGGAGGAGCTAGAGGTCTTGCAGTCATACCCAATTGAGTCTCACAGAGGTGCTTTAATGGGATCCCTTATCATCTGCCCCTGTATACCATCCTACCTAGGTATGATCTGACCTGCTGTCTTGCTCCTCCGTTTTATACTTATTTTACTTGTTTGTTTTATGTGGTACTGCCTGCAGTATTTTAGCCTGCAAATAAATGCTGTTAACGGTTCTCTGTTTCCCTTGTTTACATGGTTTGCGGTGGGGATATTGCAAGGAAGAACGCATTTGGGACTTATACTGTGAGGGATAAAATTGGAATTATCCCTGGAGAAACTTTGGCTCTGGTTTGTCGTTGTACCAGCTCTATTGACACTTTCAGCGCTGCTTGTGACTACACACAATTTTCAAGCTATTTGGGCTGTGACCTGATTGATTTACAAATCCTTTGAGTGCCGCTTTGTGCTGATATCTATGGAATTTCCAGTTCCACTGTGGGGCTGGTAAGAAGGCACGAGAGGTCATTAATATTTTCATTCTGGTTTTTTGAGAGTGCCAAGGCCTGCTACATATATATATTTACACCAAAAAAACACAAGGGAGGGATTTAACTGTTTAATGGATACAAGGCAATCCAATAAATAATGCACCAAACCTCCATGACCCCTGTACAGTTTAATCACAGTGAAAGTAGTGATTTAAGGAAGTGTTTAAAGACTGATAAAAGCAATTCGTAGAAAAGCTTTCATAGAACATCCAGGGTGGTGTTAATTACGTATTATTAATATTAAAGTTTTACAGATGGTTTAACATAATCTTTCTAATATTAGATGAAATTAAACTGTATCACAGAAATAAAACAAATAATCAAATATATCCCATACCTACAATTATAGTGTTAAAGCTAACATTGGTACTGATATTATCAATGTTCCAGACATAGCTTGTGTTCCAATATGTAACGTTTTACAACAATTATTGTCAATTATTATCAATCTATTAAAGTTGTCATTGAACAAAAGTCTACATTGACATATTGGAGACGTGCCAGAAGTATATACAACCCAGGCTGTCCTTATGCAAAAGCAGCACAGAAAAAGGGGAGTGAAGGGGTGGACTAGCCCACTTACAGTACTGCCATGTTCCTGCAAATAAACCCAATCTAGACCTGATTTATGTAAGTACACAACTGGACCTGTTGGAACCATGCAGAGGTAGTAGCACTATTAATAGAACTAAAAAATGCCTCCCAACCCTAATTCTCATTAGGTCTCCTACCACCTACCAGTCAGAGTAATCGATGCAAATAAAGTCACATGAGGTATTTACATGGCAATACAACATGGAAGAATAGCAAAAAGAAGAAGTTTAATGCAGAAATCTCTTAAAAAGAAAGATCAGCAGAATAGTGACCCTTTTTATTTTGCCTCTGGAGGTATTCTTCATGTTAAGATATTAGTAGAACAGAGAGTTAAACAAACCAAATGTCACCAAGAGCTGAAGAAAGGAATTGAAATGAATATCACTGAGCACTGACTCACCAACCCAACACTATATTGGTTAAAGGATCCTGGTCCCTCCCTCTCAGGTAGGGTTATGGTAGCTTAACTGCTGCAAACTTTGCACAAGAATGGGGAGTGACAGAGGAGTTCACTCCACTCATCTGTGTGGACTACCAGACCTCCATGTGTAAGGAACACACATGTGGGTTTAGATCAGGACCAAAGTCCCTGTATCACTGGCTATGGTGTGTGCTATAAATTACTATATCATGCTTGTTATTGGCCAAATAGCACAAAATTTAAGGTAAAAGTGAATAGTTGTTCATCATCAATAGAGGTTATTTATTAAATATTTAGAAATGGAAAACTTTAAGTTTTGTATGAAGGACCTGCTCCCACACTGAAAACACGTTGCCTCTCTTCATCTCTGGTTACAAACTTTCTTAACATGTCGTACAAGTTCACAGCTGTGTGCTCTTAATAACATGAAGTATCAGGATCTGCGTTAGATGCTTCTGCGTCATGGTAGACCTCAGATAAGTTTTTAGATGGCAAAGTGCACTAAAGCTGCGCTCCGATGTTCTAGCTAAAGCGGGGACAGTCATAACGAGCACCCAGAGCAATATCACCTTCTGGAGAAGGGTTTTACTTGTGTCAGAGACCTTACTGAGCCTCTAAGCAAAACCACTGCAGGAAGTGGGGGCTTCACCGGGCAGATTCTTCAACAGCTGGAGTTGATTATGCAGACTCGCAATATAAAAATCTTCAGCGAATAGGCTCTACTACACTGAAGACAGCCATTGTTTTCCCTGCGACTATGAGACTGCTGCTAAAGTTTTAAATGTCTGCAGGCTGCAATCATTTCTTTTCTTTGTTCTATTGTCTTACAACAAGAATAGTCAACGGGAAGTGCAGCTGCCTGGTCTTGTGTGTCTACTTATGCTTACTATAAATTGTGATAGCAAAAATGAATGTGACTTCTAAGAAAGAACAAAGAGTGTTCACAAGAAGAAAATGTACACAGAACAAACTGTGTAAAGAGAAACGACAACAGTTGTCAAGTTCAAATAAAGCTATTATCGTTTCATTGCTATTTCACTTAATTCATCTCCATTCTCTTTTATTTAGAAGTTCATGGGGGGGCAGTCTTTGACCAACCAATAGAAATCATGGGGGCAACTGCACCCTTTGCTCCCCCCGGTTCTGCACAGAGAGAAAAGCCACAGGTAAGAAGACACAGAGAACTGGAATACAGAAGAAGACAGGACACAGATACTTAGTGGAGGCGGAGTGAGAACACTGATAACCGGCACCGAGAAGGAAGCAAGAGGTAAGAACACAGAGAAACAAGATGCAGGAATAAAAAGAGAAACTGGAAATAGACAATGACACAGAATACAGAAAAGAGATAAAGAGAAGAAAACAGACAAATGTAATGGGTGGTGCGCCGGCGCCCTGTGAATTACAAACAAAACCCAGGCCCGCCCCCACCCCAGAGGTTCCTACCCGATCCTGAAGAACCGCCAGAGAAGATGTGCTGTTCCTCCCCTGGTCCCAGGCATGACGATTCCTAATGCTGTAAAGAAAGCACAACCATTAGTACAACATCAACATCCAAAAATACCTGCGGGAGAGAACAGGGAAATTAGTACACGGGCGAGGTAAACGTCATCACCGGCCATGGCCTCAGACACCTCTTTTCGCCAATGACTGCCGAGCGGGACGGAACCTTTCCCATGCCTTCCGGCTCTGTCTCCGCACCCATGGAAGGAGGGGGAACAAACACCACACAGAGAGTACAGGTCTTGATACTTACCACCTTGATGCGCGCTCTCACCGTCACACCTACCAGCGACCACTTAACTCGGAGTACCGCAACCTGTCCTCTGTCACGTGTCCTCCTATTGCTACCCTTGCCAAGGCCTGGCACCCTCTCACCACTACAGGAGCCTATCGCCCCCTGCGGCCTAAACAGGGCCTATCGCCCTCTAATCCGGCGTCCTAGTAGCCTAACATGGGCCTAGCGCCCAACACTAGTAACCCTTTAAAGTAATACCCTTTAACCAAACAGGCCTAACAAAGGCCTAGCGCCGTCCTTCACCAGGGCCTAACGCCCGCTAACAAACAAAGTCCGCGCAGGATAGGAGACAGTGGAAGCCCAATGGTGGCTCCCCACTGCCTCCTTTGCCATCTTCTGTCTTCCTGCGCCGCTTCTTCCAATTCTTCCAAGCCTTTTCTTCTCTCTTCAGCCGCTTCTGGCCCTTTCCTCCACAGCACGCAGCTTGACCTTCTCTCTTCAGCCTCTTCCGGCCACTGCACTCCCCTTCCGGCCCATGCGGTGGATTTTTAATCCAACCGCAGGGACTGAAGGGATTGGTGATGTGGTGAGCCCTGATTGACTCACCACGGCACCACAATGTACCCTGGGCGCCTGGGTGCAGTTCTGCAGTGAGCCCTGCAAGTTTGTAATTCACTAAAGACGATTTCACCGGGATCACAAAACATAAATTATACACATAAATAGAGGGGCAAATGTATGTTTTTTGGCCGATCGCGACCATTAAAACACATGTCTGTATAACAGACATGTGTTTTTGTGCTTAAAAATCCAAAGTGCTGCATGGCTGCAATGTGTAGCCATGCTGTACTCATTTAATTACAAGGATCAGCAAAGGTGATCCTTGTAATTCTGTGTATACAGCATGGCTACACTTGTAGCCATGCAGCGCTCCGTTTACAGTGTGTGTCAAAATAAAAAACAAAACACTACACAGACATTAACCCCTATAATTCTTTAATAAAGTGTTACATGTGTAAAAATATGTAAACCTAACTAACATTACATGTAGGGCAGTACTGTTAATTTCGTCAGCTTCAGAATTGAATCAGCGGCCCCTACTGTTGGGAGGTTATATTGCAGACGTCGCGATCAAGGTGACAAGGTTTCTTCTTCATCTCCTGCACGGAAGAAATTTACGGATGCAAGAAAAGAGAAGAATTCTTCATTTTAAGAACATTTGAAGGCTCAAAAGATGCGGACATCTAATGGTAAGTTTTAAAAAAGTTTTCTTTTTTTTATACACATGTAACAGTTTATGTAGTACACTTAGATTAGGAGAGATGACCTCCTAAGGTAAGTGCATACACATAGGGGGTAATGTTAGTTACGTTTACTATTTTTTTTACATATGTAACACTTTATGAAATTATTGAAAGGGTTAATGTCTTTGTAGAATTTTTTTTTAAATTTTACACACACTGTACACGCAGTTGCGCATGGCTACAAGTGTAGCCATGCTGTAAACAAAGAATTACATGGATCACCTTTGCTGATCCTTGTAATTCAATGACTACAGCATGCCTACACATTGCAGACATGCCGAACTTAGGATTTTTCAACAAAAAACACATGTCTGTTATACAGACATGTGTTTTAATGGTCGCGATCGGCCCAAAAAACATACATTTATGTATTTTGATTTCAATGCGATTTCACTGCGATTCGGTGAAATCGCATTTAGTGAATTACAAACATTGTATGTTTGTAATAGAAAAAAGTCGGGACCGCGATTAAAAAATTACAAACATCACGTGATTTTTAGCTTAGTGAATCGCCTTTGGCGATTTTTAAGCTCAAAATCACGTGATTTTAGCAAAATCGCGTTTAGTGAATGAGGCCCTAAGTGTTACGTGGTGGACAGAGGCGGAACTAGCGAGTTGTGGGCCCAGGTGCAAAAAATATGCTTTGGCCCTGATGATATCCCAGGTAACCCGATGGGGAGCTTCGGTGGTGCGGTGATGACAGTTGTGGGCCCTTGTATCAGCATTGGCCCCAGTGCCATTGCACCTGTTGTACCAATGGTAGTTCCGCCCCTGGTGGTGGACATTTCCCTAACCTGCCCTTAAAGGCTTCTGTGGGTCTCATTTTTAGTGTGGACATTCTCCTGACTTTCCCCTTTAACCATCCTTGATTATATCCATGTGTATCCATCCTCCCAGTATTTCCTATTTATGTCTCTCCAGCCTCCCATTATTCTCCGTTCATGTCTCTCCAGCCTCCTAGTATTACTCATTTATGTCTCTCCAGCCTCCCAGTATTACCCATTCATCTGTCTCCGCCGTCCAATATTCCTCATCATGTGTCTTCAGCCTCCCCAGTTCCCCACTTCAGGCTCCCCAGTATTCTCCATTCATGTCTATCCAGCCTCTTATTATTTCCCATTCATGTCTCTATAGCCTCCCATTATTCCCTATTCATGTGTCTCCAGATTCCCAGTATTCCCAATTAATGTCTCTCCAGCCTCCCAGTATTCCCCATTCATGTGTCTCCAGCCTCCCAATATTCCTCATCATGTGTCTCCAGTCTTCTCAGTATTACCCCTATTATTTCCCCAGCCTCCCAATATTCCCCTTATATGTCTGTAAGTCCTTTACTTACTTACTTTTGATGTCTTCCCTCTTTCCATCTGCTGCTCTCCTCCATGGTATGCCCTCTTTCATTTCATTTTGACGCTGACTTGTCATTAGGTGATGCCAATGTCACAATGAAATAAAATAGTGAACACATTCCTTGCACAGGCCCTTGCTATCAGCCAACATAGCAGTTACAGAGAACAGCAGGCAGCAAACCTCCTTTCATCTAAAAGGGGTTTGCTATTAGCTGTTCTGTGTAACTGGTGCAGTGGCTAATAACAGGAACCCCCTTTCAGCCAGTGCATTGCAGCAAGGAGTGGTGGGATGAGCGCCTCTCCAGCTTGGTGCCAGTCTTCACCACATCTCCCTGCAAACTGCATTGCGCCGGCCCTGAGCACAACTACCTATAATACAATATAGCACACTTGTAGGTCACTGTTTACTTACTACTACTTTTAGAACATAAATTGATCACGTAAATTCTGAAGAAGCTCTGTAACCTTCATTTCTAGCTCTCTACAGCAAATCTTAAATTCGCAAATCGAGCGTCTGATTCCAATGCCCCACTCTATACTTCTTTGTGCAACATGATAGGTGTGTCTTGTTAGCTCAGTCCTATGTGGGCTTGGGTTATGTAGTAGACCGAGACCCTCCACTCTAATGCATGCATTTGTGGTGCTTGCGTTATAATGAAGGAAAAATGTTATTTATTTCTGTGTCACTCCTACATTTATACTTTTCTCAACAAAATTTGATTGGATGTTGTACTATGTTATAAAATGATTGGCTACAGGAATTAAACAGGGCCTCAGCTATATGAGTACTTTACAATATGTGATTGACCACTTCATGTACAAGCCAAAAATAACAGCATGTGATAGGTACATGTAATCATCATATCTATGCTCGCGTGACATGATTTGATGTTTTGAAGCAACTGATTGGATAGATCTGGTAACTGGTGCTGGGTCATCATCAATCGGCATGCAATTCATAAAAGACATGATCCGTCTCTACACACATGCAAACAGTGCAGTACATATATGTGGACATGTGTTGCCTTACGTGCAAATGAAAAATTTCCTTTAAAAAATGCATGTAATGCAATGTAATGGTTACCTGCATTATTATTCAATGTCATGTATGACCATATGTATTCATTTGTTGTATGCATTGACAATAGGCACAGTCCTGTAGTATGTTTTGTAAATATTGCAAAAAAAAACAAAGCACTTTACATATAGCATAATAATTATTTTATGCAACTGATATAACGGGTGTCATAGACGATTAAAGTAAATATCAATAATGTAGAAGAAAAACAAGTTTATTAGAGTGTTTTTTGTATTCAGAATGTAAGGGTTACCCAAAGTAAGTGCTCCATATTGTGCTTAAAATATACTACAATCATGCATTGGAATATGCATACATTGGTTTTTGACCCGAACAGATACATCTTGGACTTAGACCCCTAGCAAGTGCAAATGGTTCATTAACCCCAAAAGAAGAAATAAAAATTGCTAATGTTTTTGTAGGTAATAATTTCAACAATCATTGCAGTTTGGGAGTTAAACATGGATAGCACATATCAGGATTTTGTCTTGATCTCATTATTTCTAAGCATGACTCCAGGACATGCAAAGATTTCCAGAGCCTTAACAGTGTAGCTATCCAGAGATCCAATTGTTTTGTCCCATATTTAAGTTTTTCTGTACTACTTAGCCTGATCATGTTGTATCACCTCAGTTGCTTTTAAAAAAATATATAGTATTGTTAAAGGTCAGCATAAATACAAAGTAAACAAAAACCAGAAGCCAAAAATAATGTGGTTTTTCATAGTTGAAAGCAATTTACATGCAATTGATAAATAAAAGAGAAGCATCAGAACTAATGCATTTTCAACTGTATTCCAAGTTATGAGCGTTTTGTTTTAGAAAGTCTGCCCAAGTTCTGCTGTGTACATATTCCTATATTCATCATTCATATTAAATCATAGGTCCAAATCAATAAAACTAGCAAATGTATCTTTTCAGAAATAAATTGGGTGTAAGTTGCACACCAATACTATACTATATAACTAACCCTCAACATGTGCACTTAGATTGCAAAACACAACCAATGCAAATTGCTTAACACTGATGATGCCATGTAAAGTAGTAATGAAATGTTCTTGAATGTATCTTGTATAATTTCATTTTATTTCAGTCTTGTTAGTATTTACTCTGCCTTCCACATGACCCTTAAAAAACTTAGGAGTCCTATAATGCATTCAGTATCTCCCATCATGCATAGCGGTAAATTAATATTCAGCAATGTCTATTTTTATCAAGATTGACATCCTTATTGCCAAGGACGAAACTTGGTCTCATCATAGACTTAGAGATGAATGTTAAATGCAAATATTGCACCTGGATTTCATAAATCTTCTTTTTATTGTCAGCCACAAGAATAATTATTGACATTTGCATATATACATTTGTGAAATTAAATTTCCATAACATAGGAGGTATAGGAGTGAAAAAAGTAACTGATTTAAGTTTTTTTAATCATTTAGAATAACAGAAAATACATAAATATTTTACATTAATTAACAAAAAGAAATATAATTAACAATGCAAAAGAGGTCTTTAGTTCATGTTTTAGATTTTAGCAGCTAAATTATTTTGAAACTGTACAATTACGAGTTTTAATTCAGAAATGCAGCCATTTCTTTTGCTACTGTTTAGTTTCA
>WWET01007857.1:0-12314 GCA_011038615.1 Limnodynastes dumerilii | reverse complement strand
GAGAAGTCAGAAGAGCGCCGCGGAGGAGGAAGGAAAGCGGGACACAAAGGTAAGTAAAAAGGAGAGAGGCTGGAGAAACATGGTGGAGAATACTGAGGGGAGCTGCAGGCACATGATGGGGATTACTGAGGGGGGGTTGGAGGCACATGATGGGAGATACTGAGGGGGGCTGGATATTTTCAGGACATTCATACACTCCCCCCGGCGACGCAGAGACCGCCCCTATGCTTTTTACTTTTCTCCCTGAAATGACTTTTCACAAGTAGGCAACCATGGTGTACTTGCAGGTGACTCAGGATATGGGTGACGCTCCTGGCTGATGACTCTTCTCAAGGGCGTTTTAAGAAGTGAGCACACCCCCTGGGGCACCCCCGACCCCCATGGCACGCCTTCCTCCTGTGATACCCGAGACACACACACATATTTTGTAAATATATTGTGATTCCAGCATCACCATTTATTAAATGGAAGGAAACACACAATATTCCACCTATAGGCGCTCGGATTAGAGAATATACACAAATTTAGAACTTAAATTCAATTATAAAAAGTAAAAAATATAATACCAAATTAAAGTTAATGGTTAGGAACTTTAATAGCCGCTGCTTGGAAGGGCTGGTTAGGCCCTATAATTGTTGTTTATAGCTAAACAAAGGAAAAAACAGACCAGCGCTGACTATAACGGTTCCCTATCAAGAAACTAAAAATAGATTAGCAAGTAAATATAAATACAGGCAAACACCTTATAGATATATAGATGGTATATAGATTAATAGTATATAGATTAATAGAATGAAATTTTATATGACCATATGTAATTAACTTATTCAACAACCTTCCAGCAATAAGTCACCATACTTAGATATCATATTAAAATACAATTTATTGACAATTTAACTGGTACCAGATAAAATGAATAAAATTAAAAATGAAAATAGTAAAAATACAATATATAAAACATATATCATTCACTGCCAGTAAATTTTAGAAAATAGTGTTGATTGAAGGAGTATTTTCCCCAATATTATCCGCTACGTGGACTAATGATTTGTGTCCTTATAATAGGATTCTGGACCGTTGGTGTACACGTGGAGATTATAAAGATTGATGTGCTGCAGATATTTTGACACTCTATATTTAGATGGCCCGGAGTGTCTTATAAGCAAGACGGTAAAGAGTGCACACGAAGCTCCTGTCTTGCTTTCTATATCTTTTGTATGATGTTTTAAGGATTAGTGTTTTAGCACCTAGAACTGGAACAATTGTTTGGCACTTGATGCAGTAGACTTTCGAGTGTGTAATAAGCAAGATGGTAATGTATCAGCACTTATCTTATCCTGAAGATGGTTGCAGGAGTCCCGGAGTTAGCGGTACCGTCTAGCGGGGGAAGGCGGGCGTCCCCGTACCCACCGCACAGGTACAAGTTCCTGGGAATCCCTATGTGTCTCTCTGTGTCTGTATTGAGCAAGCTTGATTTTCTGCCTTTAATGTGGCTGTTCGCATCGGAGGCTGGATGAAGCTTCGGGCGCTGTTAGGAGGTAGATGTAATCTCCCTTCATATATGGGGCTAGATAGTTGATAAGTTTCCCCAATATCAGTACTCGCCCTGTTGCCTCCAAACTCCCTTGATGGTAGGGGGATAGCTCCACTGAGCTTCAAGCTGCGCTCTGTGTCGGTAGTTGGATTTAGCAGCTTCGCGCTGCACTCTAAGCCGGTATAAAGATTTAGCAGGATACTTTCTTCAATTATCAAGTCTTATAGCAATTGGCAGTGATCAGATTGACCAGTTTAAAAGTTAAAAGATATAAATTCTGACGCGTTTCATCCCACTGGGGGATTTCATCAGAGGAAACAAATTATCTAAGTATTAGACACTTGACACCAATTTGTTTGTTTTGACAAAAATAGTTTTACTTCAATAATTTTCAAATAATTTTGTAAATATATTGTGATTCCACCATCACCATTTATTAAATGGAAGGAAACTAGACTTCATTAACAAACACATTTCCCAAACCTATATACATTGAACATATGTCTAATCTTTAATGATGCAGACAAAATACATGGCTAATGTTTCCGCGTGAATTTGCGTAGCGATGAGAAGGCTGCTCTTGTGCTTCTACCAGCCATGTAACGATCACCACACATTGGAGGTGTGTTGGGCGCAGACTTTGCAGGGGTAGTTGCTTGACTACTTTTAGCCAATGAGGATGATGGACCTTCTAATGTGGTGCGCCTATCCTCTTCAATAAGGACACAAAGTGTTGTAATATGGTTTGTTAGAAGCAGTATATATCTATATAAAAGCTATTCTGCTCCTTACTGTTATACGCATGTGCAGTAGCATCCACACGGTTTTGATGCTACTGCGCATGTGCATTGGTCGGGAGCAAAATTGCTCCCTCAAAATGTCTCAAGACCATAGTCTGCCGCCATTCCCTGCCCCACCAGTCATAACGCAACCTCCACTCCTATGAGCCCTCTGTAACCCGTCACCCTACTCACTTTTCACTGTCTCCGATATGGAGTTTGGATGAATAAGGAGGTCCTGCAGCTCAGGGTGGGTGGAGTCCAGGGAGAGGTGAGTGATGTCTCAGGTGGCCAATAGGAGGCTGTCTGTAACAGAGAAATGGGAGAGCTAGGGGGCTGGAATCTTTTCTGTGTGACATGGCGGCGGCTCCGAGCTCCATGTGAGTAAGAACGGCCACGCCATGATGCCACCACGCCCTGCACTGGCCCGACAGCGAGTGTCAGTCACCAGTCTTCCCCAACCTCCAAGTGACCAGTCACAACACCACCAGCAGCTCTCTGTATCTCCAGCTCCATTCTAAGCTTACCATCTGCCAGAGTACGTGTGCTGTATATTAAGCCTTCTCCAGCAGCTCTCTGTATTTCCAGCTCCATTCTGAGTTTACCATCTGTCAGAGTGTGTGTGCTATGTGTGAGCCTTTCCCAGTGGCTCTCTGTATCTCCAGCTCCACCCTGTGATTACCATCTGTCAGAGTGTGTGTGTGCTGCTCTATTGAGATTTATATCTCTACACCCTATAGGTATATCTGAAATACTCCCCTGACTCAGGCCAGGCTGTCTGCTAATCAGGTCTGGCTACATTCTGGGGTTTTGTGTTTGAGATGTCTGTACCGTTCTGTCCATCTGTGGTAATTCACTCTCCACCTCATACTTACCTTTGGTCCATGACTTTCTGTTACCCTTATTGTATGCTTGGGTTCCTGTTCCTGATAGCGGCCTGCCAGGTATCTCCAGGGACTGTCATCGGAGGCTACAACCTGCTGGGTGTCCTGCAGCCAAGACTATCCTCACCATCAGAGGCTCTAGTGAAAACCAGGCCCCAATTAGACTCTGCGCCCCGGTGTGGGACCTGGGTACCACGTAACACACACGGCTTACTCTTTTGCACTTCTTTGGGACATTGTAAACTATAAAAGGGAAAAAAAGAGGAAAAAAACAGGTTAGAAAAAAGTACAAAATGCATAAATATTGGGTTTGTTTGTTTTTTTGCAATATTAAACAGCAGTTTAGTAAGCCATTGTGCTTGGGGCCTGCTCCCCCCTGCACTTCTTGCAAGCTGCAACAGATTTTTCAATGTAAAAATTTTAATATTGGACTTATTTATGTAGACATAATGTTTAAAGTTTTGTTTAGGAGAAGTTATAGTAGATTGTTTTAGTTTTTTTTTACATGTTAACATGATGTCATTTGAGGATCTGTGAGCTACATGGAAAGACATTATTAAACTTTTAAACCCCAAAAGTATTCTATAAAAATTCACGCAAGGATACCATTTATTAAAAACAAAGAGATTTACTATCTTGCCACAAAGCTGGGGATGAACCAGGCTCTTCATGTGCGGCAAGAGGACGATCAACTATAAAAGAGGAACAAAAGAAAACAGCACATTACTATTGATGGACAATTTGACAATTTAATTTTGGACTTTTTCCAATGGATGTTTACTATTCAATTACTATTGAAAATGCTGTCCTTTGTGGATCTGATGACAGCATTTAAAGACATTGGGTTAGATCCAAAACTACGTTTGCCGTACGTTTACTCGCGTAGAGTATTTACGCGTGCGTACCTTCTATACACTCCCCTAGGCACACCCCTTGAATGTACGTATTTTGTCAAGATACGCTTTTCAAACCCTACCTTAACTTTTGCCGACTTAACCGCAGTGATCCGCTCACGTACGTACGGGCAACACGTATATACGCAGGTAAGCACGCCCATACTGTACACTTTAAATGCAAACCCCCGCCTACTTAACGTATTTAAGACGTATTTTTGACTCATGTAAAATTGGCACGCCCACACGTAAGTATTTAAGTGACACGTGAATGGCCCATACGTTCACAATTACGCTACGTTACGGAGCGTATTTTCTATGGTGCGCATGCGCAGTACTTACCAAAAGGCGATTTTACGTCTCCGCCACGCGTAAATTCGCTCGCAAGCGTTGTTCTGGATCTGGGCAATTATTGATTTTTTAACCTCAAAAAAATTATTTAAAAATTCACGCAAGGATACCATTTATTAGAACACAAAGGGACTTACTATTCTGCCGCAAAACTGGGAATGGACCTTGCTCCTTATGTACAGCAAGAGGAAGATCAACTATAAAAGAGAAACAAGAGTTTGGAGCGATAGGACGCAGGAAAAAAGAGCTCTGCAGTCTAATCATTAAAAAACTATATCAATTGGAGCTTCTCTGGCCAAAACCCTGTCAAACCTTACTCTATCACTCTCTAACATTAAAGAGACTGGTTAGGGATCTCCATTTGCCGGGCTTGCAGTGATTCGGCGCTCCTCTGGAGAGGCGGCTGTTATTGGATCCAGCCGGACTTTGTTTCCTCCTGTTCCCGCGATCCTCCGCTGGACCACCTGGGTGAGGTGCCTGAAGGAGAAGACCCCTTTGAGCCGACCCATGGTGGGTCCTCATCCGGGAGGAGAGTGGGCTGGAGCTCTGGTGCCACGGTCTTCCTCCAGGGAGACGGGAGTGCAGCAGCGACCACCATCTTGTCACACACGCGGTCTGAGGTACCGAACGTGCTGCTTGCGCCAGCCCACACAAGGGATCCCCCTGTTCTCTCCACAGCGCTCACACGGTTTCTTACAGAGGGGAGAAGGTCTGGAAGATGAGACAAGGGGGACTGGCTGGTTTGCGAAGGACAACTGAACAGAGTGAACTTTTGGGCGTAGCTCCTAGCACTGCATCCCTACACCTCCTATTCCCTCACAATTCAAGTAGTTCTCATTAACAAGGAGACAGCTACTTCTTACAGTAAGCCAGGGGAGGTGCACTTGTCGTGCCTCTGCACCCTCTGTCTGGGTACAGATCAATTGGTGAGCAGAAGAGAAATTACCTAACCCCCCCTCCCCCTGTCAAAGCCCAACCTCCACAGCACATACAGAAATTATCTGAGTTGGAGACACTCAACTCCATTCCTGCAAGGCATCTTACACTAACAGCCTCCATTTTACTGTTCTTACAGTATACCAGCTAAACTCAGTTCACTGTCGCCACCTAGTGGCTCTTCTGCATAATACTCTTTGGTTACTTATAAATACTTATTTCTCACCTTCTACTTTGTCATATAACACCAAGAAACTCAAGTGACCAGCTCTCAAGAGTCATAAAAGATATTGAACACATTAATATAGAAGCTAGGACATATGCAGTGGTGGGCACACTTTAGTAAAACAGTGAGGAATCTGCAACCTGGACCTTTATCGGTGCATCCGGTACATCATTCCATGCCCTAGTCCCAGGTCCATTCCCTAGCATAAGTACCTCTTGGTCGCTCAGGCCTACTAGAACTGACAAGTTCTTTAACAGTCAGCACAGTTTTACCCCCTTTTGGGAAAACTACAAACACAACACTTACTCACGCATAGATATGCTTCTTGCTAAGAGAACGGTTACCAGGGCACGGAGTCTAACTATTGAGTGGTCTTTCCAAGGGCACCTGATGGTAGGGATGTACTGGAGCTGCACACCAACAGCAGATCACGGCCCCCAGAACCGAACTCGTATAGAGAGAGGGAATACAGATAAATGCAGGTGGAGTGACAAAGAACCATTACAGAACTGGAATACAGATAAACGCAGATAGAGTGGTACAGAACCAGTACAGGACTGGAATACAGATAAGACAATACACAAAGACACAATTACACGCTGCTGTCATATTCAAATATAATTTGCAACCAGACATAGATACTCGAGCGATATGGGAAGCCCATAAGGCTGTTATTAGGGGTAAAATGATTAGCTTTGCGTCTCATAGCAATTAAGAAAGGAAAAATCTTTTGGCTTAGCTTACAGCTCAAGTACAATCTTTTGAATCTTCCCACAAACAACACCTCACTTAAAAAAATTATTCAAAACTGCTTCAGGCTAGGGGAGAGCTTAACAACCTTCTATCAGAAAACACCGCTGAATCCCTACGCTGGGCTAATCAACAATTCTATGAAAAAAGCAATAAGGTCGACTCACTTTTGGCAATCAAACTTAAGGTGCGAAAGGCCACAGTAGCTATTCAATCCCTTAAGGATACCAAAGGCCAACTTCAAAATGACCCCCCAAAAAATTAATGAGATTTTTTTCGACTACTATAAGACACTCTATAATCTATAATAACCAGCATCACTGCAAACAGAGTAGAACCAACTGCAATCCATTCAGCAATACCTTTCTACTAGTAATTTCCCGCACATAGATCAATCCATCTCAGATAGGCTAAGTTTAAACATAAAGGGGGAATAAATTTAAAATGCCTTGGCTTCTCAAAAACCCTCCAAAACACCAGGACCCGATGGCTTGACAATGTCTTATTATAAGACCTTTGCTTATACCTTACTCCCTTATCGAAAGTTAACTTTCAGCTTTATACTAGAGGGGAAACACTTCCATCCCGATACTACTAGAGCCAAAATATCAGTGATCCCTAAACCAGGCAAGAATCCACTAGATAACTCAAACTACAGACCTATATCTCTATTAAATACAGATCTGAAATAGTTTGCCAAGATCCCAGCAAATCGTTTAAATCCAATTCTCCCTGAGCTTATATACCCGGACCAAGTTGGCTTTGTCCCAGCCAGACAGGCACTAGACAATACTAGATGCACAGTAGACATTATCCATTACATAAATAAATCTGTCACCCCTTCACTAGCTTACTCTGGATGCAGAAAAGGCCTTCGACAGGGTGTCTTGGCCTTTTATGAAACTCATATTACAACAATATGGTATTGGGGGTGCCTTCTTGGATGCTATTCTGGCCCTTTATCATAGTCCGACTGCAACGGTTTTATTTAATGGTATAATTTCAATCTCTTTTAAAGTAACTAACGGGACATGACAGGGGTGCCCCTTATCACCTCTAATTTTTGCTGTTATCATTGAGCCAATGGGCAGTAAAATTAGAAGCAATCTAGACATCACTCACCGAGTAGGTAATAATGATTACAACATTGCACTATTTGCCAATGATGTTTTACTGACTGTGGCCAAACCTCTCACATCTCTGCCAAACCTATTTAGAGAACTGTCTGTCCATTTCAGGATACAAAATTAATAATAACAAATCAGAAATATTGCTGGGTGGTAGATTCAGAGGAAATGTGTGAAAATATTACTTCATTGAAAGGGTGATAGATAAGTGGAATATTCTCCCATCTGAGGTGGTTGAGGCCAATACAGTATAACAGTTTAAACATGCTTGGGATAAATATAAGGATATCCTAAATTGTAAACTAAATTGCGGGTAAATAGGGTCTAGGGTCAGTATAGTTTTGATAAACAAATGGGCAGACTGGATGGGCCATGTGGCTCTTATCTGCCGTCACTGTGTTTCTAAGATTTCACAAAAAAAGAAGTATTAATAAACAATGTGACAATTTAGGTTTGGACATCTTATTGCTATTGGAAATGCTGTCCCTTTTGGATCTGATGACAGCCGGGAAAGACATTATTGAACTTTTAAAATAAAACTCATAATTTAATGAATGCATGCAAGTATACAAGTAATAAAAACAGACACTTACTATTCCTGTGCAAAACTGAGTATACAGTTGGCTCATCCTGAGCAGTGGATTGGTGTTCCAAGGAGGAGGCATCAGTCGTCCAAGGAACTGTCCTCATCTTGGGTATCCTTAAACATCAGTGGTGAGGATACCCTGGAGTCCTTGCTGTTCTGGGATTATGATGTCTACCTGCCACGTGAGTCAGTGAAGAAGACAGGGCCACCGGGTTGCCGACGATCTTGTTACAAAGTTTACATAATGGCTAATTTATCCACCCTGCACCACTTCTCTTGTGGCTGTTGTGAACTTTTGTGAATTGTTTTTGAAGGTCCTTTAATTGTTGACCACTTGCTGCATTGTCTTTGTTATACCCCTTTCCTCAAGCTTTTTTGATATGTTATAATACTTAACTGTTCCTGATATTTAACCTTAATTTCTTCCTTCCCTTTCATGGCCAGGAGCTCTCTCACCTCTTCATCTCGCCAGTGCGCCATGATGTCTGAAGTGCTGTGACAGCATGTGTGATCCTCCTGCACTGTATTCCCTCCAATTGAATGTCTTTGTGAAAGACCTGTGTTGAAAAACAACACAGGCCCTTTCACACTGACACCATTCCTGTATCAGACCCCTTAAAAACCCTTTTTTTTTCCAGGTCTGAATCCTGGGTTGCTGAAAAAGGGACGTATTAAATCACCACCAAATACTGCTTTTTTCGTAGTGATGTGAAAAGGATTTTAGTTGTTGTTCATAGGATTTGAACTCGATACGATGTGCATGACCAAGACCAATTCTCCTTGCTGCCTTCCGTTCCTCACTGACTTTTGCCTTGAGGCAACACTTGATGTAAAGAGAGTGGGTGGGTAGCGCTAACAATATCAGGGATCGGAATGCGGTGCCAAGCTGCTGGTCCCTTATGAGGTCTGACCCCAATACGTCAGAGATAAATGTAGGACAAGTGAGAGAAATAAGCGCTAAGGCTAGGGGTAGTAGGTGGAGTGTAGGTGTGATGGGTGATAATACTGCTGGTGTACAGATACAGGGGGGGGGTAGGTGGGCGGGTATGTTAGATGTTCGTATATATTGGATAACTGAGAGCACAGGTATCCAGTATATCGTGGAGTAGTCCTTAGTCCGAATTTAGCGGTTGCAGAGAGGTCTGTGTCTTGAGAAAATGCATGTAATAGTTTGTACTTGTGGCGGCTGGGTGCAGTGAACCTGTGTTGTGTCCTCAGGGTTTCTGTGTAGTCCTCCGGTTTCTTCCAGGTGCTTGGAAGGGCGTCCGTCTGGAGGTTAGGGGAGAGAAAGAGGAAGAAGGGGTGCGTTATCTCCGGTGTGCGGGGGACAGGAGAGGGAGTAACACTCACCAGATGCCTATCTTGTGTGGGGGCATAACAAGAAGGCGCTGTATGCGCGGTCAGTGAAGAGGATGTCCGTGGGTTGTCCCAGGTCCCTGGATGCTGCCTGCGCGTGGCGTCGGTCTCCGTGCGCCTTCTGATGACGTGGTGGCGTGGTAGCAGCGGCGTCCACGTGGTACTTGTTCCAGGAAGCAGTGCTGGCGTCTGGGGGTTGTTCTTCTGTTTCTTCCGCCCGCTGTGCGGGTTGATGTATAATAAAGCTGGCCGGACAAGCAGTGTGCTTTTCAAGTAGATTTATTATGCAGTGAAACAATATACTGTGTAAACCAACGCGTTTCGTCACTCTATGGTGACTTTTTCAAGGATGTGATGGCGATGTGGTGGGGGTGTATAAATACCGAATTAGGGGGGCGGAATAAGGATGTGGTGGGCGGGATATGGGTGATTGGCAGAGGTATCTAAGCGGGTATATGCTGGTGGATTGAGGGAGGGAGCGGGGGGGGGCCCGCGGTATTCATGGAATGTGGGCTGAGCTGGATTACTATATGATGGGGGTGGGGGTGGTGGAGTAAGCTGAAAGGGAAGGTGAAGGTGCAATCAGCGAGGGGTGTTATGGATGACTGTAGTGGGTGACTACTGGAGCATTGACTTCTGAGGGGAGGAGCATGTAATTATTAATCATAATCAGTGGAGGGAGGATGGGATAAGAGACAACATTGATGACTAGATAGTGGCTTGGGGAGTGTGGGTTGGAGGTGTGGTGGATTTGCGGGTAATAGTTTGTACTGACCAGGTGGTTGCTAAGGATATAGGGAAGGGTAAGAAATATGGAGGTGGGGGAGGTGTGGGTTGTTCAGGTGCTAGTTCAGAGGATTGAGTTGATCTCGAGATCAATATTGAGACCAGATGGTGTTAAGGTTTTCATATGGAACATCCATTCTATTTCCTTTTTGTTCACCCTTTTGATGAAATCTCCCCCTCTCCAATCCTATCTTGTCTAAAATCTCCCCCTCTCCAATCCTTTTTGATCTTGTCTATGCCTAGAAATTGTAGATCTTTAGGGTCCTGGTTATGTTTAATCCTGAAGTGTTCCGACACACTGTGTAGTGTGTATCCTTTCCTGATATTCCGTAAATGTTCCCCTATCCTGACTCGTAGTGGTCTAATAGTCCTTCCTATATATTGAAGGCCGCAAGTGCATTGTAACAGATATATAACGTTTTTCGTGGAACAGGTGATCTGGTGATTGATTGTGAATGTGCGTAAATTGGCTGAGGATGTGATTTGGGTGGTGGGTTTTGTGTGTTTGTAGCCTAAAGTAGTGCATCCAGTACATGTACCGCAGTGGAAGAAGCCTTTAGAGGCGGAGAGCCAGGTGTTAGTGTTGTCATTCTTGATGTGGTTCCTAACTAATTTGGATTGTAAGTTGGGGGCTTTTCTATACACAATGTTAGGGTGTGGGCCTATTAGGGGTGCTAATGTCTCGTCTTTAAGTAGGATGTGCCAATGTTTTTGTAAAGTTTTCTGGATGAGATGGCTAGATTTGTTGTACTCTGTGATGAAAAGTGTTTTTGATTGTGCAGTCCGGTGTTGTTTGTGGGTGTATGAGATGAGTTCTATCAATTTGTTGTTTGTGGGTGTATGAGATGAGTGATTCTCTATCAATTTCTCTGGCATTGGTGTAGGCTTGGTGAATGAGGTTACTGTTGTAGTTTTTTTTCGGAAAATTGTTGGGTGAGAGTCTTGCTTTGTTCGTCGAAGTCTGTGATGCTGGTGCAATTTCTTCTAAGGCGAGTGAACTGTCCTGTAGGGATATTGGATAGCCATCTTGGATGGTGGTGGCTTGTGGACAAGATGTAGCTATTTACGTCGACGGTCTTGCGGAAAGTTTTAGTTTGTATGGTGTCATTGTTGATATGAATGTCTAGATCTAGGAATTCAACTCTAGTCTTACTGTAGTTCGAGGTGAATGAGAGATTACGGTCATTACGGTTTATGTATGAAATGAAGTCAGTGAGGGTGTTTTCAGTGCCTTGCCAAATGAATAGGACATCGTCAATCGACACTTGATGTAAGAAAGTCTTATATGGGCCTACAGCATTATCAGCATCAACAACTGTTAACCAGATCTGCCTTTTCTTTTGGAATGTGGTCCAAGCTGTCTCATTTCCCAAAATGTGCTCATATACAGGTATAATTGCCTCAATAAGAACACAATTATTATCCTTTGAGAAACAAATGTTTCTTCCACTTTTGGTAATTCCTGTGTCCACTTGTTCTGCAGACTCCTCATCACCACTCTTTCTTTCCTCCTCCACAACGAATGCAGACTTTCTACTTGATAAACTACATTGGGCAACAAAATTAAAAACATCCTTAAGTCTGTCGGTATGAAGTGCTGTGCTGCGGACTGGATTACCGAACTGGCGCATTTCGAGGTGGTCGCCTCTTTCTCAAAGTCGTGATCATTCAGAGTATAAAGCCGGTATTTGAAGCCCGCCAAGGAGTCTGATTGGTTGAACTAATGCACACCTGCCTGCTAAAATCAGACTAATGCCGTTTGTAAACACTACAGGACTCTATATGATCCTTAAAACCGTGGGGATATGGATATATAGTTGCGAGTAGAAATACAACAAACCGTGTATCATGTATAATATAAGTACATGATAATAACAATTGTAACATATTAAAAAAGTATCATAATGTCAGAATAGAGGAATCAGCAAAGCTGATAAATATACATATCCATCAGTAAAACTGTCTTAATCTTACCATAAATAAAAACGCAGATATATGTTGCATAAAAGGTTATAAATGCAATGTGAATAAATCAAACATATAATGAAAAGAAAAAAGAGGAGGAGAATGACATATCACCAGATACAAAAAAAAATATACATATAT
>WWET01007856.1:15934-28677 GCA_011038615.1 Limnodynastes dumerilii | reverse complement strand
TATTTAGACTTGGAATAGGAAACATCACCTCTCAACTCTAATATTGTTTGCAACAGATGAAATCTGACTCCACTGAAATCAACATAATTTAGACCAGGAGTAACTTTCCCCTCTTAATTTCAGTCTCTGAAAAAGTGTTAATTTGAAAAAGGTTTATTTGATAAAAAGCTCCATCAATGATGAGATCTAAGGGTAAAAAAATTGGTTAAGGTATAAAAACACTCAGGACCTGATTCAGAGCTGCGCTTCCCTCTATTTTTCAGACGGAAGCACAGAGAAAATGGCCCAGATCAGGAGCGCTCACAGCATGCCACAAAAAAACCTTACTGTGCCCTTGCAAAATATAAAACAAAACAGCCCAAGTGTCCCCCTATAATAATAAATGTAAAAAAAAAATTCAGTGCCCACATAGGAAAAGTAAAAAACATATGTGCCCCTTAAAAAAATAACAATTAAAACAATGTGCCCGTTACAAAATATATATATATTTTTTTTAAATGGCCAAAAAAATGCCCACATATATTAAGAAAAAACATGCTTACCTTCTCTGATGGGGGTCCAATGATGTCTCCTTTTATTCCGGGGGTGGTCTTGGCAAAATAAAAAAAGCCTACGCACAGGACAATGCCCATGTTCTGCACGCAGGACATCCCAGCTCTAATGACAGGTCTACTGTCATTGGGGTCTATTTATACCCTTTGGGCACTGTAAGAATTATCGAGAGAACGAGAATCTAACCCCAAGCCAGGTATTCACCAGAGCCCCTGATGGTAGGGATGGACTTGGCTGCAGGCAAGGGGCAGGTTGCTGCCCTCTGGCCGAGCGCACAGACACAGAGACGGTGAGGCGAGATCCACGGAGAGCTGGAGTAGTAGCTGCAGGCAGGGGAGACACTGCTAATGAAGCTGGAAATGATGAGGTGATTGGAGCTGAGCTGGAACCAGAGGTACAGGAACATGAAGCAGGACTTGGAGAGAACCAGGAACCAGATGGAGTAACTCAGACAGGAACCAGAGCACATGAGAGCACTCACGGACACAGATCAGTGGGTTAAGGTAGCTGTTACACTGACAGGAAAACGAGGTCTAAGAGAGACTTAAATAGGCCAGGTGGAGAGGGAATCAGGAAAGGCAATCAGCAGCACGTAAAGCCTGCAGCAGAAGGTGAAAACCAGGAAGTGCTGAACTAAGGAAATCATGTGACAGGCAGAATGTAAACAAAGGAAATCATGTGACAGGCAGAATGTAAACAAAGGAAATCGTGTGACGGGCAGAATGTAAACAAAGGAAATCATATGGCAGACAGAACGTAAACAAAGGAAATCATGTGACAGGCAGAATGTAAACAAAGGTAAATGTGCAGTGAACAGAGAACTAAAGGAATCATGACACCCACGCTGAAGAGTAGGACCACACAATAAAAATATGTTATTAAATAACTGTCAGCCTCTATTTCTCTATCATAATTATAGTCATAAACTTTTATAGATCCAGCCTCCGGCACTCCTGGCATCGACTGCATTCCAAGATGATAAGTATATAGAGCTTATAGTGGTAGATCATTTCATGGTGCTATTAAAACTTTATTAAGCCATATAAAAGGAGAGTAGCTTGAGTTTAACATTGTGGTTCTTGGCTTGTACTCTGATAAAACTCCAGCTATGAATCATGTTGAAAAAATAATAGTTTCTGTGTGTTTTTGCACCCTAAGGCAATAACCTGGAACTGAATCCAGAGTTATTAGTAGCTGCTCTTTTTTGCTTGCTGCATTTCGAAGTAGGATCACAACTAAAAGCGTGCCATAGGGGCGGCCTTACAGGACGCAAAGCTTAAGGTGGGCACCAGTACGTTAAAATTGAAGGTATACTTACCCATTCATTCATTGGGAACCAGCAGCTGCAGACCCATCGCAAAGCCTGAAGAGTCTATGGGGAGTTTTAGGGTTAGGTTGCAGGTAGGGTAGTCTTAGGGTCAGGCTGCGAAATGGAAAGAAAGAAATGGAAACAGCGCTAAGTACAATTACAATTAAAAAAAATTTCTAATGCTGGTTCTGTTGAAATAAAACAAAACAAAAAACGGCAACCTAGAGTAAAAAGTAACACATTTATTATACCATAAAAATAAAGATAAAAATAGATGGAAGTGGATTAGACATCAATAATTGCACTCTGTAATTGAACAAGTTGTGTACAATAAATGGGCACGTAGATGTAATACAATTGTGATTGCTGACAAGCTAGGCAGTTATTTGTATTGCGATTTAAATAGTGCAGTTTTCACCCAATTATATCGCAAAAGGTTTTGGTAGCTGTCAAGTGACAGAGAGGAGAAGAGAAGGTATTACCCGAGCCTCGGGACGTTGATAATTGGTATCCAGATTTCACTGTACGATTAGCAGATCTTTAGATAATATTCTCGGTGGCCACCATCCGTAATATCTGGTAATCAGATCCACAACAGTTGTAGTCTCTCAGCTGTCACAGACCTGCAGCGCTTGGCTGCAAGTACACGCTCCTTCCTCCGTTTGTTCTCCGGTCTCCAATTGCCTCTAGCCCAGCAGTTAAAGTGACGAGTGCCCGTAATCAAATAGTGCAGGTCCAACTTCCACAAATAAATTTTAAATGGAGGGATCTCAGCTGTGGCATAATTAATCAGTATCGCTGTTCACCTCCCACTCAAACCTTGCCAAAACTACGCTTTCCAAACCCTACCTTAACTTATGCCAATGTAACCGCAGTTATACGCACACGTACGTATGGGCAACACGATATTACGCAGCTAAGCACGCCCATACTGTACACTTTAAATACAAACCCCCGCCTACTTAACGTAATTCAGACGTATTTTGAACTCATGTAAAATTGGCACGCCCACACGTATTTACGTGACACATACGTGAATGGGCCATACGTTCACAATTACGCAACGTGAATGTGCGTATTTTCTATGGTGCGCATGCTCAGTGCGTTCTAAACTGCGATTTTACGTCTGCGCCATGCGTAAATTCGTTTCGAAGCGTTGTTCTGGATTAGGCCCAAAGTCTATATTTTGTAAAATGTTTAAAAAAAAACAAAAAACAATTCTATAAATAAAGAGCAAAAAGTGTGAACAGGACCTGCTGTAGGGTGAGAAATATAGAAGCTAATATTAACCAGTATATTTCCTAGTACCATTATATTTATTGTTGTATTAATGTTTTTTTGTGTGTGTATTGTGTGTTTTTTTTATCAAATAAAACATTACAATAATATTTTAGATTGAGTTGATTACAAAATATATTCAAAATTTTTGACTGAAAAATAACAGTATAGTAAATAATAAAAAAAAAACCATAATTATAAAAAAGTAAATAGCATACATTACACGGGTAGCTTGTTGCTTAAAGGCACGTTAAGGGTTAAACTTGATCTGGCATTATTATATTATCAAAAAAACAAATCTTAAAATGTATTTAATAGGCAGATAATAGTGTAGAGATAAAAAAAAAAGTTTAGAGTTGTTAATCAGCATTAGAGTTTAGTTGGGGTTACGTGAGTGCTGCTTGACTAACAGGACTCTGTGTGATTGACCTTAAGGAAACACATCTGCTTTTAAGACCATGCACTTAGAGAACCATCCAAACATGGCAGTCTGGAGACTGGGGATCTGGTTAACTTCATTTTGTAGCATCTCTGACCTCTGAACCTCATGTGCACACTACTATGCCCTTTCATTATGGAACGAGATCCAAGAAATGCTGCCCTCTGTAATGGAACGCTATGCTTGGTGGAAAGGGGGGGTATGCAGGCTGTACAGTAAAGGCAAGTTAAGCTATTACAAGCAACCATAATTTCCGAGCTGTCCCCACAGAGAATGCTTGGGTCAGGGGCAGAACTACCATTGGTGCAACAGGTGTAGCTGTACCGGGGCCCATGCTGCTACAAGGGTCCACAGCCGTCATCACCGCACTGACAAAACTCCCCACCGGGTTACCTGGGATATCATCAGGGACAAAACATTTTTTGCACCTGCGCCAACAACTCACTAATGCCCAGGGTTGATAACTTTTCAGAGCTTCCCTCCGGGAGAACCCAGAGGGAAGCCATGGATTTCTGCAAGGGGGCGAGGCTTAATGACATGATTTACGCAAATCGCGTTATTAAACCCCACCCCCTGCCAATCACTCCTGTAATCTCCAGCGTTTCAGGGGATGGACGGGGCTTGGTGACATCATCAAGCCCCGCCTGTTCCTAGTAACGCTAGGGATTACAGTAATAATCGATGGCTGGTGGGGCTTGCGGGAGCTTTACCGGCTCTCCCGGGATACCGGGAGACCTGCCCAAATTTCGGGAGTGTCCTGGATATTCCGGGAGATTTGGCAACCCTGCCAATGCCACCTCTGGCTTGGGTCCTGCTCATGGAAGTCCCTTGTATGCAAGGGGTATGGCCTGAACTAAACCAAGGGAAAACAAATTGAGAGTCTCATAGCTCAACTTTAATTTACAGATTTAACACAAACCCACGAGTAATGTGACTTTCTTCCTGTATGCAAAAGAATTATATATCCTTAATGGCATTACATTAGAATCTACAGAGGAGGAAAGGGATCTAGGAGTCATTATTTCCAGTGACTTAAAGGTAGCCAATCAATGTAACAAAGCAATGAGAAAGGCAAGTCAGATGCTTGGTTGCATAGGGAGAGGAATTAGTAGCAGAAAGAGAGAAGTACTGATGCCCCTTTATAAATCATTGGTACACAGTCACCTAGAATACTGCGTTCAGTTCTGGAGGCCATATCTCCAGAAAGACATAAATACATTAGAGACTATGCAAAGAAGAGCAACTAAAATGGTCCATGGCCGTTGTAACAAATCATACCAAGAAAGGCTAGAGGAACTAAACATATATAGCTTGGAGCAGAGAAGGGAGAGGGGGGACATGATAGCAGCTTTCAAATACATCAAGGGTTGTGACCGGCTAAAGGATGGTAGCATTTTTCAAAAGAAAAGGTGTAATAGAACACGAGGGCATGAATATAAACTGGAGGGTGGTAGATTCAAAGGAAATGTGCGGAAAAATTACTTCACTGAAAGGGTGATAGATATGTGGAATAGCCTCCCATCTGAGGTGGTTGAGGCCAATACAGTAGAACAATTTAAACATGCTTGGGATAAATATAAGGGTATCCTAAACAGTAAACTAAATTGAGGGTAAATAGGGTCTAGGGTCAGTATAGTTTTGAATAAACAAATGGGCAGACTAGATGGGCCATGTGGCTCTTATCTGCCGTCACTTTCTATGAATTCATATTCAATTGAATGCATCACATTACAACATGGTATTACTCAGATCTCATCTTCCAACTCTCTTTCTCTTAATCCAAAACTCTGGATCAGCCCCATCATGTGACTAATTACCATTATTATACACTGTTGTTAGCATTTCATTTATTGTTTATATTATACAATAGAACATGAACTATTTATATATCATCAGTAAAAAAATTTATTTCAAAATCAGTTTTCGTGAAATCAACTGTAGTGGTTTGTGTTAGACTTTCTGTTGTACCGGCTTCAGTTGTTAATAATGTTGTTACAGTAGTAGTCGGATTTGTTGTAGTTTCTTCAGTTGTTACAGTAGTAGTTGGATTTGTTGTAGTTGCTGCAGTTGTTACAGTAGTAGTTGGATTTGTTGTAGTTGCTTCAGTTGTTACAGTAGTAGTTGGATTTGTTGTAGTTGCTTCAGTTGTTTGAGTAGTAGTTTGATTTGTTGTAGTTGCTTCAGTTGTTACAGTAGTAGTTGGATTTGTTGTAGTTGCTTCAGTTGTTACAGTAGTAGTTGGATTTGTTGTAGTTGCTTCAGTTGTTACAGTAGTAGTTGGATTTGTTGTAGTTGCTTCAGTTGTTACAGTAGTAGTGGGATTTGTTGTAGTTTCTTCAGTTGTTACAATAGTAGTTGGATTTGTTGTAGTTGATTCAGTTGTTACAGTAGTAGTTGGATTTGTTGTAGTTGCTTCAGTTGTTACAGTAGTAGTTGGATTTGTTGTAGTTGCTTCAGTTGTTACAGTAGTAGTTAGATTTGTTGTAGTTGCTTCAGTTGTTAATAGTGTTGTTACAGTAGTAGTTGGATTTGTTGTAGTTGCTTCAGTTGTTACAGTAGTAGTTGGATTTGTTGTAGTGGCTTCAGTTGTTAATGGTGTTGTTACAGTAGTAGTTGGATTTGTTGTAGTTGCTTCAATTGTTACAGTAGTAGTTGGATTTGTTGTACTGGCTTCTGTTGTTACAGTAGTAGTTGGATTTGTTGTACTGGCTTCTGTTGTTACAGTTTGTAGTCATTTTAGTTGTTACAGTAGTAGTTTGATTTGTTGTATTGGCTTCAGTTGTTACAGTAGTACTTGGATTTGTTGTAGTTGCTTCAGTTGTTACAGTGGGATTTGTTGTAGATGCTTCATTTGTTACAGTAGTAGTTGGATTTGTTGTAGTTGCTTCAGTTGTTACAGTGGGATTTGTTGTAGATGCTTCATTTGTTACAGTAGTAGTTGGATTTGTTGTAGTTGCTTCAGTTGTTACAGTAGTAGTTGGATTTGTTGTAGTCGCTTCAGTTGTTACAGTGGTAGTTGGATTTGTTGTAGTAGCTTCAGTTGTTACAATAGTAGTTGGATTTGATGTAGTTGCTTCAGTTGTTACAGTAGAAGTTGGATTTGTTGTAGTCTCTGTAGTTGTTACAGTAGTAGTTGGATTTGTTGTAGTTGCTTCAGTTGTTACAGTAGTAGTTGGATTTGTTGTAGTTGCTTCAGTTGTTACAGCGGTAGTTGGATTTGTTGTAGTCTCTGCAGCTGTTACAGTGGTAGTTGGATTTGTTGTACTGGCTTCAGTTATTACAGTAGTAATTGGATTTGTAGTAGCTTCAGTTGTTACAGTAGTAGTTGGATTTGTTGTACTCACTTCAGTTGTTCCAGTAGTAGTCGGATTTGTTGTAGTCACTTTAGTTGTTACAGTAGTAGTTGGATTTGTTGTACTAGCTTCAGTAGTAGTTGGATTTGTTGTAGTCATTTTAGTTGTTACAGTAGTAGTTTGATTTGTTGTATTGGCTTCAGTTGTTACAGTAGTACTTGGATTTGTTGTAGTTGCTTCAGTTGTTACAGTAGTAGTTGGATTTGTTGTAGTTGCTTCAGTTGTTACAGTAGTAGTTGGATTTGTTGTAGTTGCTTCAGTTGTTAAGGCTGTTGTTCCAGTAGTAGTTGGATTTGTTGTAGTCACTTCAGTTGTTACAGTAGTAGTTGGATTTGTTGTAGCTGCTTCAGTTGTTACAGTAGTACTTGGATTTGTTGTAGTTGCTTCAGTTGTTACAGTGGGATTTGTTGTAGATGCTTCATTTGTTACAGTAGTAGTTGGATTTGTTGTAGCGGCTTCAGTTGTTACAGTAGTAGTTGGATTTGTTGTAGTTGCTTCAGTTGGTACAGTAGTAGTTGGATTTGTTGTAGTTGCTTCAGTTGTTACAGTAGTAGTTGGATTTGTTGTAGTCCCTTCTGTTGTTATAGTAGTAGCTGGATTTGTTGTAGTCCCTTCTGTTGCTACAGTAGGAGTTGGATTTGTTGTACTTACTTCAGTTGTTACAGTAGTAGTTGGATTTGTTGTAGTTGTGTCAGTTGTTACAGTAGTAGTTGGATTTGTTGTAGTCGCTGCAGTTGTTGCAGTAGTAGTTGACCTTGTTGTAGTTGCTTCAGTTGTTACAGTAGTAGTTGGATTTGTTGTAGTCGCTTCACTTGTTACTTTAGTAGTTGGATTTGTTGTAATTTCTTTAGTTGTTACAGTAGTAGTTGGATTTGTTGTAGTTGCTGCACTTGTTACAGTAGTAGTTGGATTTGTTGTAGTTGCTTCAGTTGTTACAGTAGTAGTTGGATTTGTTGTAGTTGCTTCAGTTATTACAGTAGTAGTTGGATTTGTTGTACTGACTTCAGTTGTTACAGTAGTAGTTGGATTTGTTGTAGTCGCTTCAGTTGTTACAGTAATAGTTGGGATTGTTGTAGTTGCCTCTGTTGTTACAGTAGTAGTTGGATTTGTTGTACTTGCTTCAGTTGTTATAGTAGTAGTTGGATTTGTTGTAGTTGCTTCAGTTGTTATAGTAGTAGTTGGATTTGTTGTAGTCACTTCTGTTGTTATAGAAGTAGTTGGATTTGTTGTAGTTGCTGCAGTTGTTACAGTAGTATTTGGATTTGTTGTAGTTGCTGCAGTTTTTATAGTAGTAGTTGGATTTGTTGTAGTCACTTCTGTTGTTACAGAAGTAGTTGGATTTGTTGTAGTGGCTTCAGCTGTTACAGTAATAGTTGGATTTGTTGTACTTGCTTCAGTTGTTACAGTAGTAGTTGGATTTATTGTAGTTGCTTCACTTGTTATAGTAGTAGTTGGATTTGTTGCAGTCGCTGCAGTTGTTACAGTAGTAGTTGGATTTGTTGTTGTTGTTTCAGTTCTTACAGTAGTAGTTGGATTTGTTGCAGCTGCTGTAGTTGTTACAGCAGTAGTTGGATTTGTTGTAGTTGCTGCAGTTGTTACAGTAGTAGTTGGATTTGTTGCAGCTGCTGCAGTTGTTACAGCAGTAGTTGTATTTGTTGTAGTTGCTGCAGTTGTTACAGTTGTAGTTGGATTTGTTGTAGTCCCTTCAGTTGTTACAGTAGTAGTTGGATTTGTTGTAGTGGCTGCAGTTGTTACAGTAGTAATTGGATTTGTTGTAGTTGCTGCAGTTGTTACAGAAGTAGTTGGATTTGATGTAGTTGCTATTGTTGTTACAGTTGTAGTTGGATTTGTTGTAGTTGCTTCAGTTGTTACAGTAGTAGTTGGATTTAATGTAGTTGCTTCAGTTGTTACAGTAGTAGTTGGGTTTGTTGTAGTTGCTGCAGTTGTTACAGTAGTAGCTGGGTTTGTTGTAGTTGCTGCAGTTGTTACAGTAGTAGTTGGATTTGTTGTAGTTGTTTCAGTTGTTACAGTTGTAGTTGGATTTGTTGTACTGGCTTCCGTTGTTACAGTAGTAGTTGGATTTGTTGTACTGGCTTCCCTTGTTACAGTAGTAGTTTTATTTGTTGTAGTTGCTTCAGTTGTTACAGTAATAGTTGGGTTTGTTGTAGTTTCTGCATTTGTTACAGTAGTAGTTGGGTTTGTTGTAGTTGCTGCAGTTGTTACAGTAGTAGTTGGATTTGTTGTAGTTGTTACAGTAGTAGTTGGATTTGTTGTAGTTGTTTCAGTTGTTACAGTAGTAGTTGGATTTGTTGTACTGGTTTCAGTTGTCACAGTAGTAGTTGGATTTGTTGTACTGGCTTCAGTTATGATGATTATGGGCTGCGGGCGTGTTGTATTGACATCATTTGCATTGTTTTCTGATGGGTTTCTATCCAAACGGACAAACACTATGATGATGACTCCAATTGCAGTGACGATGGCACAGGCTGCGAAACAGATGAGGAAGAGCTTCCATGTCTCCCAGTAACGACCTCTCTGCGATAATAAAAAACAGTTTATACATTATTTTATTAAGTATTAACTTCTTTTTATATTGAGAAAAACAATATTATTATTATCCTTTATTTACAGTTTCCATAGCATCATACAGAAGAGATTTGTTTTAAAGGTTTGAGGATTTGCAGTCTGGTGCATAGTAAGCGAGAGAATGGAAGACTGTTCCAGAGGAGGTGGTAAAGCACAGAAGAAGTCTCACTTACAGGCATAGGCGGACCATGGCATAGGCGATATAGGCGACTGCATAGGGCCCCACTGTGTATATTACAATATAGTGTCCGGGAAGTAAAGGCCCCACGTGGGTGCAGGGCAGCCGGTACAGTGCTGTCCGGATGATGGCGGCTAGTGGCCAGTTCCAAGTTTTTTTCCAACTGGGTGTCACCTAGGGCTCCGCAAAACCTAAAGCTGCCCCTGCTTACAGGTGTCACATAGGAGATAAAGTTGAAGGCAAGGAGACGATCACACAAGGAGAGAAAGGAAATGTGTACTGGGATCAGGTCTAAAACGTAGTCAGGAACTTAGGAGCTGATTCACACTTAGGATTGAAATTGCGTGCTTGCCTAAAAATACGCATCGCAAATATACGCAAATGCGGTGCAAGGTTAGCTTTCCGTGTGTAAGTATGCCGTGCGTAGAAATAGTAAAGTACCTAGTATATGACCCTTGAATCACTCGTGATTTTGGTACTTTTCTTTTAGTAGACATTCAGCCATTTGTTTTTCATCGCAGACATTGTTGTTTTATCTATATACTGTGGGAGAAGGTGGGGGTGAGGTGACGGGTGCCAGCTTAGAGGAAGGTCACTAGAGAGAAGCTGAAGCAGAGCTTTTAGGACCAGATTGAGTGGTGCACCGGGGGAGGGGGGGGTCTGGTTTGCCAGAAACCCGCCCAGATTGAAAATGTAAAAAAAAAGTGCAAAAAAGGGAACATTTGTAAAAGGGGTGTGGCTTTGCAGGTGCCGCAAAAGGGGCATGGCTTCACGGCCATGTTAGGCAGACTGATATAGAGGAAGCTGGTTCAGGCCTGTGCTGCAATAGGAAAGCACGTGGAGATGGTCAAGGGGTCATAACAAATTCAACAGCTCTGGTCCATTGTGTAATGTGCTTTATTAATGCATTGTATACTGCTATTGCTATTAGATCTGTTTCTTCAATATAAAACTACTATTTTAATCTATGAAAGAAGTAAATGATAAATTACTTAAAAAATATCAAAACAGGACTATAACCAATAACCAATGCAATTCCTTAATGTAGATTTATTTTATTTTTTATCATATTCAAATCTACATTATAAACTTCCTGCTTTCACAGAGAATGTTAATGGGCGTTTTAGATATTTTGGCAGTTAGATAGTACGACCATATTATCAGTATTCTCATTTTACATATATATATATATTCACAGCAAATGTTAATAGATATCTTAGATGTCTTAGTAGTCAGGACGACCATAGTATCAGTCTTGTCATTTTACATATGTTTTTTTTTCTTAACAGTGACATCATATTAAGTAGCTCTTTACAATTTTAAACAGTCCTTCACATCAACCTCTGCCGCATTACAGTCTAATTCCCTAACATACACACACACTCACATGCAAGGGGTCATTTTTGCAGAGCTTGGACTGGGCGGAGCTTATTTGTCCTGTTATCGAGCTCCAAAATGTTGGGAGATATGCTAATATACCCCACATGTATTACACGCATTGGAAACCCCCCTTTTAAAACCACTGAGATTTACTAAGGGGCGAGATAACTTGCCCCTAAAAATTGCGGGACATCGCCGTTATTTGCTGGTCATTAATTTAAAAAAATCACTGTATTTACTAAGGGGTGATTTCTCTCGACGATTTACAATCTCCAGTGATGTATTCTGATTTTAAAGGGTTTATTCTCCGCGATTAAGCTTGTAATAGCTGCAAATTAACCCATTAAAAATCGCCATACATTGCTGGAGATTAATTAAAATGTAAGTGACGGCAATACTTAAAATGGCTGCCGCAGCAACCAATTAAACCTTAGCATGCTGCGGCATCTAGTACTATAAGGCACAGCATGCCCTTGTATGGGACCTCGCACTAGAGGGTATATACAGGGCCCCATTAATGACATGAGGAGGAAGGAGCTCTGCATATGCAACATCCTGGATGAAAAGAGGAGCCGGAATCCCAATCGTCGCCTGGCAACATTGATGACTTCAGAAATGTGAGTATGAAAATATTTTAATATTACTTTTCAATAAATGCTTTGATAAAATAATTTTTTTTACACTTTAAAAAGGCCCAATGGTTTTTTACTTTAAAGGAACGGGCCACAGCTATTTTTTACATGTAAGGATTGAACCACATTGTATCTTTTTTTTTTTAAATCAAATGGTTTTTATTGATTTTTGTCAGCGTCATACAGCAACACTAACACGTAGCAAAATTCCATATAGATACAAAGTAATGCAATACAAAGGAAATGAAAGGCAGAGCTCTTAAAATACATTACTAGAGACTGGAGTAGAGGTTACATTACATTTTGAGGAATAATGAAATAAAAAACTTAACCAGAACCACATTTATTATATAACATCAGAAACTGGGTTACCATAAAATGTTGAGTTCAACCAATAATCCCAGACTTTATGAAATTTTTGTGGACAACCCCTACTAGTGAATACAAATTCTTCATGTCCAATTGAGGAATTAACCAGCCGAAACCAGTCCCCCAGTAAAGGTGGATCAGGTGCACACCAAGTACGGGCTATACACACCTTGGCCCACATACAAAGGGAATTCACATAAATTTGATCATAACGATTCAAATCAGTATCAAGACCTATTCCAAATAAACACCATTTTGGATCCCTATCTGGAGGAGTCACCCCAGTACTAACCATACAAGGAATGACCTTTTCCCAAAATCTCTGCACTCCCGGACAGGACCATAATAAATGTAAAAAATGGGCTTCCGGATCTCCACACTTAGGACAAGCACCGGAACGGGTATGACTTATTTTAGCCAGCCTGAGAGGTGTCAGGTAGGCACGGTGAATTATAAAAATTTGAATCTGTTGGAACCTAATATTGGAAGTTAGCTTACATGAGCTGCCAAGGAGGGTTTCCCAGTCTTCATCATCTAACTGAGCCAGATCCAATTCCCACACTATCCGTAGCTGATCAAGGGAGGTCTCCAAGACTGCGGACATAAGGTAAGAGTAAATTCTAGAAACCAAGTGTTCTTCCCCAACATCCATTAATAACTGTCTGAC
>WWET01007854.1:7027-22049 GCA_011038615.1 Limnodynastes dumerilii | reverse complement strand
AGCACCCCCTGTCAGTTGCTATCCCAGACAAGCTTTAAAACAAATACACACAATGGAGGTTGTTCAAATCAATTTATAATGTAATATAGAGCAGGTTCTGTGAGTTAGGGTGAATTTACACAAATACAAAAGGAAGGTCCCAACACTCTTGCAATTACCCAGCAACATATTATAACTTTCTATCTTTAAAATAAAAGTCAGAGGATTAATTACATATATCTGCAGATACATGATAAGCCACCAGACACTTACAGGGCTTCTCTATTTTGGTGGTCCTAACTCCAAAACTGTCAGAGTCAAAACTTTGGGTCATATATCCTGGCAGAGGTCCCCAAGTCTCCAAAACAGCCACTCTGAAACAGCACCCAGACATGCTTTAAAACAAACATCCAGAATAAAGGTTGCTCAAATAAATTTATAAGTTAATATAGAGCAGGTGCTGTAAGGTAAGGGGGATTTACACAAATACAAAAGGAAGACCCCAGCACTCTTGCAGTTACCCAGCAACAAATTATAACTTTCAGTTGTTAGGGTTAAATGGATGGGGATAAAAATAGTATGTGGGATTGGATGAAGGAAGGAGATGATGAGGGGATGGGGCATGGTCCTGGGCAGGGGATTGGGCCAAGGAAGAAGATGATGAGGGGAATGGGGCATGGTTCTGGGCAGGGGATTGGGTTGAGGAAGGGGATGATGAGGGGGATGGAGTATGGTCCTGGGCTGGGGATTGGGCCAAGGAAGAAGATGATAAGGGGGATGGGGCATGGTTCTGGGCAGAGGATTGGGCCGAGGAAGGGGATGATGAGGGGTATGGGTCATGGTCCTGGGCAGGGGATTGGGTCGAGGAAGGAGTTGAGGGGATGGGTTATATTCCTGGGCAGGGGGTCGAGGAAGGAGATGAGGGGATGGGGCATGGTCCTGGGCAGGGGATTGGGCCAAGAAAGAAGATGATGAGGGGGATGGGGCATGAGAACCAAGCACAACCTCAGAGCTGTACAAAATGTGCAGCTCATCCTCAGAAGAGGAGTGTGCTTGTGAAGGGAAGGAGGATGAGGATAGCAGAGGAAGGGCAGTGAAAGGGGATTAGGAGGGTGTTGGGTTTGGGAGAGAGCAGGGGAAGGGGCAGGGAAAGAGAATGAGGAAGGAGGAGGCACAGGAGCCAAATTTCACACTCCAGCAGGTTGTCTCATGTTCCGCCCACGATGGTTCCTCATCCCTATGAAAAAAAAGATTAATAAATTTTACACGTCAATTATTAATGATTACAATTATGAATTAACAATATTGAAAAATATTACACACATATAAACATAGTAATTATTATACACAAAAAAAATCAAAATTAGTAATGGATATTTACACTTACTTTCGGTAACTGTTTGCAGGTGACGCAGCAAGTCCGGCTTGCGTTTTCTGAGGTCTGACCAGCGGTGCTTCAGCTGGTTAACCCTCCTTCTCACACTGGCCCTGCATAATATGACCATGTGCCCTCACAGGTATGCTTGCCTTTTGGTGGCATTGGAATGCCGCAGTCCTGGTTGCAGCCGGTCCATCACAGACACCAGGAATTAGTAGCCCTCGCCATCTTAAAACGTCTGTTAATTAGAAAAAATACTCCTGATTGGCAGCGTAAATTAACGAACTTCACTGGTTGAATTTTAGGAACGCCCCCACAGAACAACAAATTCTATAGTTTGATTGGTGCATTTCACATTGAAGACAGATTTGACTATCCTGTCTAATTGGACAATTGCAGACAGGCAGCAATTGACTAAACTTTATTGCAATGAACGGAAATTAACATTTGGAACACATAATTATACAAAAATAGCAAAGCACAAATCATTATATAAAAGGATGCCCAACCTCTACTGCTACTTACCTTGTGTGCCTAGTGCTTCTAGCCTAGTGAATTGACCGTTGTTTGACCCACTTACCTGCCTTGATTCCTGCCTTGTTACCCTGTGTATCCAGCCCTGGTTCTCATCCCTGTTGTACCTACCTTCCCTGCAGTACCTACCTTAACCTGGAGTGTCTGTTCATGTTACCTCTTCGGAGGCTCTGCTGTGTGATTGAGTGTGTGTTAGCCCTAGTGCGTACTGTATTGTCCCGTGAACGTTATTCTGTCCTACGTGCCGAGTTCAGTGTTACTTGTTGTCTGTCGCAGTCCGGTCGCTTCCGGACTACTACTTCTCCTACTTACCTACTACTCCCATCCCTCCTATCTGGCGTTCACTCCGGGTGTTCATTTCCTTTCCACGGGTTTGGTTCAACGGGTCCCGTCCAGGCTATCCGGCCGCTGCCAATTCCATCCCCACCATCAGGGGCCCTGGTGAAGACCCCCTGGATAGTAAAGTCTCCGGGCTCCGGAAACCTACCCGTTCACTCTGCCTATCTCTTTGGTGGTCACCTCGGTTCACACCAGGTAAACCTGGGGTATCACAGTAACTCTCTCTTTGACCACTCCGGTACTAACCAGGTAAAACCGGAGTGTCATAACACTGCGTGAGAACAAATAACCACGGAATTGAATGCCTTCAACAGGGTGCAGCACGGGGATGTGGAGGTGTGGTTTGCCACCATGGTGAAGAAGAAGTAAGTTTGTGTGGATTTGCATGATTTTGCGTTTTAATGAACACCCTAATGTATACCTGTTTTATTTGCATATTTTTGTGTGTTTTTTTATTTATACTGCTAGAAAATTTCAAGATTTTTGTTAGACAATTAATATATATTTAAAAACATTTTTATAGTAAAAAAGAAATAATTTCTCAACATTGTAATGTATTGAAAATAATATTTTATATTTATTATGTGTTATTATACAGGTGGCAGGATTTTTGTACAAATTTACAACAGAAATTGGGAGACCGGGCAAAATTCAGCAGGTAAATGTTGATTTGTACATTTTACTTGCCTTTTCAATTTATTAGTTTATAATCTTAAAATGTGTTATATTTAATGAAGAAACTTGCTTAATAAATTATGAATTTCTAAAAACAGGAGAACAGATGCAGGCAGGATGCCTGCATCTTTAGAACTTAACAAACTTAAGCAGCTGGAATCTAGGGTGATATGTCTTCAGGAGGTTGTAGTAGAACAATCCAAAGACACCTCTCAGAACCTAGGCCCCAGAAGGAGGCTCAAGCTAATGGGCCATATGCAGAGCTCCGGCCGCATTACAAATGCGGCCGGAGTTCTCCAATATGTTCTACTGCGCATGCGCAGTAATTCTGTAACGTAATCTACGTTACTTGTTGCAACGTAGATTGCGCAATGTGGCCGGAGCTCTGCATACGGCCCATTGTGGCTAGATTTATTTTCATTGGTTCTGCAAGCAAGCATTTAGGAACCCCCTTTAAAAATCCTGCATTTGTCACTGAAAATGTTATAGCATAGTAAAGGTAAATATTATTGTGTGCTAGAGACTTTACAGAAATACACACCATGATTTAATAGAACCATACCTTTAACTTGCAGATGTTACTGGTTACATCCTCAGGCTGTAAAATGCTGCAGTCTTGTAACATTTATTGAT
Source organism: Limnodynastes dumerilii (assembly GCA_011038615.1). Classification (NCBI taxonomy): domain Eukaryota; kingdom Metazoa; phylum Chordata; class Amphibia; order Anura; family Limnodynastidae; genus Limnodynastes; species Limnodynastes dumerilii. The sequence continues at coordinate 18,511 of WWET01007854.1, read as the reverse complement.
TGCAGTATCCTATTATTTCAGTGCGGCTCACAGACACAGCTGCTTCATGTCTTTCAAGAAGATTTTATTTTGGGATACAAGCCACATAAGGATGAGTTGAAAGCAAAGGAAGCTGAGGTTTTCTTCCAGCCGTCTCAAGGTATCAAAAGAAAGCAAATATAATCCGTAACACAGTTTGTATGTAAACGGTAAAAAAAAAGTATCGTATTACAAAATGTGAGAATATAAATCAACCTCTAAGATGACCTTGTGCAAGTGTAAAAGTGAATACCAATGCACATTGAACTTGCTAAATGAATGCCATGGTAAGAGACTGTAAAGTGACTTTTATTTTCTCTCTTATACGCTCCAGTAGTTTTGTGCACACATTGAAAGCTTGGTCAGTGAGGGGCAGATTACAAGGGGAATACTGCCAGCCAATTGTGTATATAAAGAGTGTCGCTATTATCGGATCCAGACTGTCACTGCATTAATGGTTCCGAACACGGCGCCGCATGAATCCAGATCCCCTCTGTATCCAGCCTTCCATATGAGCATATAGGAGGTCACTCCCCCTTGCTCACATGGAACCGTATCCTCACCTCCGTCCGACATGGGACTTATGCAACTCATTTGCATAAGTCCCTGTGTCGGAACATCTGACTGATGCGCCAGATGTTCCGACAGCGTAAGTACTAACGTACGTGCATCCGTACTTATGCAGAAGGGGCTAACCCTTCATTTACGATGGCCGTATCCCCGCTATACAGGCGGGTCAGTGAGGGAGCAGGGAAGCCCCTAGTCGTAAAAGTTAAGGTAGCAATCTGACATGTAAGTGTCCAGGTTTACTATTGGGAGTGGGGAGAGCTGGCGACGTGCACTCCGCTACAGGTGCATACCTACTGTACCGTTGTTATTATGAGTATATTTTCATATATATAAGCTGCAGATTTTCTCTCATTTATTTAGTAATCTTTGGTATTCTTTCTACTAATCTACATAATTGTTTTGAATCCATTTTTATATTTATATGCAGTAACCTATATTTATTATCAACAGGTTATCGGCCTCCACCCTTTTCAGAAAAGTTTTTCCTTGTTGTAATAGAAAAAGATGAACAAAACCGTTCAATCTTGAACATGTGGCATCTTCATTTGAAGTCAGTGCAAGCATTTGTGGGTACGTATTAATAATTGTTTTGGTGTATCAGTCTTTACTAGTTTCATGACCTGACACAGCAGCTATAGCATTAGAAGTGGACATTTTTTCTGAAAGCAGAAAACATACAAAGTAAATAACTTGACAAACATGCTTCAGGAGAATGAGCATTGCCCATTAATGTAAAGATGTATTCTCCATCAGCTTGAGCAGGACCTAATGTGCTGTATGTGGCGAGCTTGCTTAATGATCTTACACATGCCTTATCCAATTGATTAAATATACATCAGGAATATGCAGTCCATGTGGCCACATACCATTCCCTAAATTAAAGCAAATCAAATTAAAATCTTTCCTTTACCCTTTCTAGCTTTTTTTTTTTGTACATTTTTTTTTTCTATACACCACTAGTCAAGTAAGAACATTAAAACCGATTATAATGCCACCTCCTCCAATATTGCTTACTATAATTCAATATAATATTGCTTAATATAAGATAGTTTTACTTAATGTCTTCTAGTAAATGTACCCTGTTTGACAATATTACATTGTTATTTCTTTCTAGATTTCTGTATGTTGTTTAAAGCATTATGATACATTGTTTTTTTCATCTATTTTAAAACTTTGCATTTTATTTTCTCCTGAAGCAAAGCCTGCCGATGCAACCCCATCTACAAATTTTCTTACCATTCCTGGGCAAGCCATTGCTGAGTCATCTCCCGAAACATCCCCTGGTCAAGCCCCCATGACACGCTCTGCATCAATTGCTAATCTTCAGACTGCCAGTAAACTCATTCTGAGCTCCAAGCTAGTGTATAGCCACCCATTGGATATTCCAAATGGCGTGGAAGTAATAAGAGCAACGCCCTCAGCAGGTGAGATTGGTTACACTTCATGTACAAAGTACAAGTTCATGTAGATAGTAGTTGTAGAATAACTGTCAACCATATTCAGGCTTCTGTGATGGTCCAGTCTCTTTTAGAACAAAAAACCCCTCTAACTCAGCTAAGTCATAGTTCAAAACCTTGTTAATATTCTTAAAATGTGTTATAAGATCTGTTCACAGTCACATAAATAATGGTTATGGTGGAATGATTTTTTGCGATTAATACCATAAAACAAACTAAAAATGTTTTGTCATTTTGCCTCTCAGGTCACCTTAGTTCTTCATCAATTTACCCAGTGTGCCTTGCACCATACCTAGTAGTTACTACATGTTCAGACAACAGAGTGCGATTCTGGAGATGCAGCGTTCAAGCATTTCAAGAGCATGAAGGCAGTGAGGAAGAATATAGCTACAACTGGAAGGAATGGCCTTTAATGAATGAAGGATGTAATGAGAGCACAAGCTCTGTAACTGTGGCTGGGAAACCGGTTGCTGTAAGCTGCTCATACACAGGAAGACTTGCTGTGGCATACAAGCAGCCCATTCAGCATAACGGCTTTGTCTCCAAAGAATTCTCTATGCATGTATGTCTCTTTGAATGTGAATCCACTGGAGGTTCTGAATGGGTCTTGGAACAAACCATTCACCTTGATGACTTGATTAGAGTTGGGAAGATGCTTGATGCTCAAGTGAGCGTTGATAGCAATTTATTTGTGTATTCTAAATCGGATGTATTTTTAAACAAGGACAAACATCTAATGCCCAATATCAAGCATTTAGTACACTTAGATTGGGTATCCAAAGAAGACGGCTCACATATACTTACAGTCGGAGTTGGTTCTAATATTTTTATGTATGGACGATTATCCGGTATTGTTACTGACCAGACCAATAGCAAGGACGGAATTGCCGTTATTACTTTACCACTAGGTGGTAGCATAAAACAAGGCATAAAATCCAAATGGGTCCTGCTCAGATCAATTGATTTGGTGTCTTCTGTGGACGGTACACCTTCATTACCAGTATCTCTTTCTTGGGTTAGAGATGGTATTTTAGTTGTTGGTATGGATTGTGAAATGCATGTCTATGCACAGTGGAAACACAATATGAGGTTTGGGGATGCTGAGACTTCAGCCTTTGAAGAGAAGGCCACACAGTCTGATTCTGCTCAAAGTCAGACTATCTCTAAGAAAACCAGTGTGATCGATGGTGCTGCTATTGTTGATGATGTCTTTGGCAGTCCGACTGTTGTTCAGGATGGAGGTCTCTTTGAAGCTGCCCATGTGCTTTCACCAACACTACCACAGTATCATCCAACACAGTTGCTTGAACTCATGGACCTAGGAAAAGTAAGAAGAGCAAAAGCCATTCTTTCACATTTGGTGAAGTGCATTGCAGGTGAGGTAGCAATTGTAAAAGATTTGGAAGCTGGAGATGAAGCTGCTCCCAAACGGCACCTCTCACGTACTATCAGCGTAAGTGGCAGCACTGCTAAAGACATGATTATTACTGGAAAAGATGGAACACGAGAGTACACAGAGATTGACTCCATCCCACCACTGCCACTTTATGCATTACTCTCCGCTGATCAGGATGCTGCCTATTCTGCTTCTGAAGAAACTACCAAAATATCCAAGACCTCAAAACTTAGCTTTGATAAAACTGCCGATGACCAGTATTCTGATCTGTTTCAGATGCAAAATGTCACAACTGATGATTTTATTAGTTTTGAAACAGAAAAAAGAGAGCGCAAATCTAAAGTAGTCAACTTGTCCCAGTATGGGCCTACATACTTTGGCCGTGAGCATGCCAGTGTACTTTCAAGCAGGCAGGAGCAGGACTGGACCAAGGCAGGAACAGGAGCTGGACCAAGCAGGCCGGAGCAGGACGTCAGGAAAGACCAAGGAGTACCAGGCACATGGGAGACCTGATTGTTCTGGCAACGATGGAACAGTGCACAGAGTTTAAATAGTGCGCCCTGCGCACTGATTGGCTGGAGGACCGGAGAGCACTGAATCTATTGGAGCAGCGCGGACATGTGACTCATCCAAGATGGCCGCGCCCATGGATCAGAGCACCATCGCGTTTGCCGCCAGAATCCATGCGGAGGACGCCGTGGCAAGACTGGTGAGTACTGAGCAGAGGCTGTCACTGCTTCAGTGACAGTCTCCGACGAGCTGCAGCAGCTGCGCGCCGGGAGAGGGACGCCGTCAGGGAACCAGGAAGCAGGTAAGTGCGGCGTCTGCCGCGGTTCGTGATAGTGGGCATGGCTGACAAGCGGCTCTTGATGCAGTAAGTCCTATGTTTTGTGACAGTAACCCCTCCTCCACGGGTGGCCTTTAGACATCTAAGCTGTGGTTTAGAAGGAAACTTAGCATGGAATTTCCTGACAAATCTTGGAGCATGGACATCAGTGGCATGGAACCAAGCACGTTCTTCAGGTCTAAAGCCCTTCCAATTGACTAGATATTGGAGATGATCATGACGAAAATGACAGTCCAGCACTTCTCTAATCTCATATTCATCTCCCATGGAACTTGAAATCTTGGGTGCTTTGTTAATTGGTGAGTAAAACCAGTTAATGACAAGAGGCTTGAGCAATGAAACATGAAATGTGTCAGGAACTCGAAGATAAGATGGCAACTCAAACTTGTAGGCTACAGGGTTGCTGACCTTTGCTATGCAAAAATGTCCAATAAATCATGGAGCAAATTTCATTGAAGGAACGTTGAGCCGAAGGTTTTTTTGATAAGAGCCAAGTATATCCCCTGGAATAAGAAGAGGTACTCCACGACATTTGCGGTCAGCTTGGATTTTATACCTTTGAGAGGCCTTTAGCAGAGATGTTCTAACCTTTCTCAAGGAATCAGAGAATGTCCAGGACAAAGTTGCCTCAGAAGCCGGAACCAGAGAAGCTGGGAAAGGTGAAATCGGTGGTACCCTATGATAACAACCATACACCACCTTAAAAGGAGTGGTCTCCAGAGATTCATGGTACTGGTTGTTATGAGCAAATTCCACACATGGTAAGAGATCCAGACAGTTATCTTGAGAAGAGGAAACATAAAGACAAATAAAGATTTCTAAGTCCTGATTTACACACTCAATTTGTCTGAGGGTGGTAGGCTGTGGAATATTTGAGCTTAACTTGGAGACTTCGGCAAAGAGCTCACCAAAACTTGGCAGTGAATTGCACCCCACGATCAGAGATAATTTCCTCTGAAAATTTAGTGTTAAGTAATGAAGTGTTACGCCAATACTGGAGCAGAAGGAAGACCTTGGAGTGGAATGAAATGTACCATCTTGGAGAATCTGTCCACTACTACCCAGATGATATTATATTTGCCAGTTAAGACCCGTAATAAAATCCATTGAAAGATGGATCCAGGGTGACTTTGGTACAGAAAGCGTCTGTAGCGGACCTAGAGGTGCCTTTTGAGGGGTTTTGTGTTGAGCACAGAGTGCAAGCATTGACAAAAGCTGTAACATCCTGCAAAAGAGTTGGCCACCAGTAATTTTGCAGATCCCGACATGACCTGAAAATTTGGAAACGGGCCCATTGTAAAAGTTTTTTCTGGAGTGAACTTAGAACAAAAGTTTTTTTTGAAGGTAATTTCTTAGTGGTTTGCGTTGTGGCAGTCCTGAGTGGATGGATCTCTCTACTTTCTGGTTTTTCAGACATGAAAGAATGAGCTAAAGCATCAGTTTTACAGTTCTTAGATCCTGGACATAAATAAACTTGGAAATTAAAGCGGTAGAAAAAGAGAGACCATCTTGCTTGACAAGGGTTTAGACACTGGGCAGTTTTCGTGGTCGGTGAAAATGGTTATGGGAGCAATCCCCTTTCTAGAAGATGACACCATTCTTTTAATGCCAATTTCATGGCCAAACGCTCTTTCTCGCCAATAGCATAGTTCCTTTCCACTGGTTGGAATTTGCGTGAAAAGAACCTGCAAGAATAAACTTGACCATCAGAAAACTTCTGTGACAGGACTTCTTCAACTCCCTCTGATGAGGCATCTACCTTCAGGAAGAAAGGTAGGGAAATTTCTGGTTGAGAAAGCACTGGAGCAGTGACAAAGGCTTATTTCAAACATTAAAAGGCTAAACAACAGTCTTTGGGCCATTTTGAGGCATTAGCTCCTTTTTGTGTCAAAGCGGTGATAGGTGACATTATAGTGGAGTAATTACGGACAAAATGCCTATTGAAGTGAAACTGATGAAACATTGAATCCCTCTTACAGATGTAGGTTGAGGCCAATTGAGAATCACCTGGACCTTAGCTGAGTCCATGTGCATCTCGGCCCCCGATACAATAAATACAAGAAAAGGTATGGCATCACCTGAAAAGTACACTTTTCATGTTTACAATAGAGTTAATTTTCCCTCAGACGAGACAAGACCTTCTTGGCTTGAATCTGGTGGGTTTTTAGAATAAACTAGAAAAGATATCATCTAGGTAGACGACAACTGAATTATTCAGCAGATCCCGAAAAATTAAATTCACAAAATGTAGAAAATCTGCAGGGGCATTTCTAAGACAGAATGGAATGATTAGGTACTCGTAGTGGCCATCACGAGTATTGAAGGACATTTTTCACTCATCCCCTCTTCTTATCCTGATCAGGTTATATGTTCCACAGAGGTCTAATTTGGTGAAGAGCTTAGCTCCCCTAATATGATAAAAAAGTTCCAGGATGAGAGGAAGGGGGTACTGATTCTTGATCGTAATTTTATTGAGACCCCTGTAATCAGTACATGGCCTAAAGCCACCTTACTTCTTTTTCACGAATAAAAATACAGCACCTGCTAGAGTTGTAGAAGGGTGGATAAACCCCCAAGTCATATGTATTGTATTCGGACATAGCTTGAGTATCTGGGAGAGACAGAGGGTATGTCCTTCCACGAGGTGGCATAGAACCAGGAACTAGGTTTATAGGACAGTCCCAAGGTCGGTGAGGCAGTAAGGTATCTGCGGTCTTTTGAATGAAGACATCCTGATAATCTTGATACTGAAGAGGGATTACAGGTTTCTCAATTTGATTAACTTGACGTTGAGATATTACTTGAGCTAGACATGATTTAAAACATGAAGTTGGATTAGAAGACGAAGAGTTTCAGAATGTAAGATTCCAATCTTAAGCTTCACTGGGACTGTGCAATGAGTTATAGTCTCACCAGGAATGCGACTATCGTACACAGCAGTGAGAAATGTGGGAACTGGTATAGCTTCTGTAGGAATTCCGAACTTCTTGACAGTCTGCACTGTTATGAAGTTTTCAGATGCCCCAGAATCCAAGAGAGCAGTGATCTCGATGGGTTCAGACCCACGGACTAGAGTCATTGGTAGGGTACAATCCCTATGTTTTGAGGAGCAATCTAGTACTCCTAACCTGACCTCCTCAAAATCGGTCATTTCCGAATGCTTAGGGGACTTCTGCCAAAAGTGACCGAAATCGCCACAATATACAGGTGAAACTCGAAAAATTAGAATATTGTTCAAAAGTTCATTTATTTCAGTAATTCAACTTAAAATGTGAAACTAATATGTTATATAGACTCATTACATGCAAAGTGAGATATTTCAAGTCTTTATTTGTATTAATTTTTATGATTACGGCTTAGAGCTTATGAAAACCCCAAAATCAAAATCTCACAAAATTAGAATAATGTGACAAGGTTCAATATTGTAGCCTCAAAGTGTCACACTCAAATCAGCAAATTATTCCAAAAATTATTATTCCAAATTATTTCAAAGGGTTCCTGAGCCTTTAAATGGTCTCTCAGTCTGGATCAGTAGAGTTCACAATCATGAGGAAGACTGCTGACCTGACAGTTGTGCAGAAAACCATCACTGGGAGGGAAAGCCTCAAAAGGAAATTGCAAAAGAAGTTGGATGTTCTCAAAGTGCTGTATCAAAGCACATTAATAGAAAGTTAAGTGGAAGGGCAAAGTGTGAAAAAAAATGCACAAGCAACAGGGATGACTGCAGCCTGAAGAGGTTTTTCAGGAAAAGACCATTCAAAAGTGTGGGGGAGCTGCACAAGGAGAGGACTGAAGCTGGAGTTAGTGCATCAAGAGCCACCACACCTAGACGGATCCTGGACATGGGCTTCAAATGTCGTATTCCTCTTGTCAAGCCGCTTCTGAAGAACAAACAATGTCAGAAGCATCTTACCTGCGCTAAAGAAAGAAAGAACTGGTCTGTTGCTCAGTGGTCCAAAGTTCTCTTTTCTGATGAGAGCAAATTTTGCATCTCATTTGGAAACAAAGGTCCCAGAGTCTGGTGGAAGAATGCTCATAGCATCCATGCCAAGCCGCAATGAGGCAAAAGGGGCCCAAGCCAAGTACTGAGTATATATGCATGATTATACTTTTCAGAGGACTGACATTTCTGTATTTAAAAACCTTTTTTTTTTTTATTTCTTGTAATATTCTAATTTTGTGAAATTTAGCTTTTGGGGTTCTCATAAGCTGTGAGCCATAATCATCAAAATTAATACAAATAAAGGTTTGAAATATCTCACTTTGCATGTAATAAGTCTATATAATATATTAGTTTCACCTTTTAAGTTGAAGTACTGAAATAAATGAACTTTTGAACGATATTCAAATTTTTCGAGTTTCACCTGTAAGCACAAATTTTCTTTGAGCCTCTGTTGTCTTTCTTGAGTAGTTACTTGGGATCTCCCCAATTGCATGGGCTCCTGAGGAGGAGCAACAGATGGTTTAGAACGAGGCAGATTATAGGATCTAGGATGCTGAGCCTCCTTTTTTTAACTTCTTTGTCGAAACCAGATATCAAGGCGAATACAGGTGGAAATAAGTTAATCCAGGGTAGAAGGTAATTCTCTAGAGACCAATTCATCCTTAATGCGATCTGCAAGACTCTGTCAAAAAAACTGCTATAAGAGCGTCTTCACCCCAGGAAAGTTCTGATGACAAGGTAAGGAACTGTATCACATACTGACCCACAGTAAGGTCTTTCTGCCACAGGCAAAGCATCTCTAAAGCAGCTGAAGCAGAGCAGCCAGGCTCCTCAAAGATTATATGGAACGTGGTTAGAAAGTCCTTGAGGTTGGAGAGTATAGGATCTGATTTCTCCCAAAGTGGGGATACACAAGATAAAGCTTGACCAGATAACAAAGAGAAAATGTAAGCCACTTTAGCTTTGTCTGAAAAAAAAAACTTGTGTATCATCACCAGATATATATTGTTTTTAGTGATTAGGGTAAACTTGTGCCCAGGGGCAGCCCTAGGTTTTGCGGGGCCCTAGGTAAACATTTTTGAAGGGGGGCCCCATCAAACAATATCACATTAAAATAAATTTTTAGTTTACACAGTTTACAAAAATTACATAAAAAATCTGTGTAGTTCCCATAATGTTTTTATGCCCCTCATTCTGTGCCCATTATCTTTATGCCCCTTATTATAGTGCTCATAATGTTTTTATGCCCCTCATTCTGTGCCCATCATCTTATGCCCCTTCTTATAGTCCCATATGTATTTATGCCCCTCATTCTGTGCCCATCATCTTTATGCCCCTTTTTATAGTGCCCATATGTTTTATGCCCCTCATTCTGTGCACATCTTTTGCCCCTTCTTATAGTGCACATGTTTTTATGCCCCTCATTCTGTGCCCATCATCTTATGCCCCTTCTTAGAGTGCCCATATGTTTTTATGCCCCTCATTCTGTGCCCATCCTATGCCCCTTCTTATAGTGCCCATGTTTTTATACCCCTCATTCTCTGCCAATCATCTTATGCCCCTTCTTATAGTACCCATATGTTTTTATACCCCTCATTCTGTGCCCATCTTATGCCCCTTCTTATAGTGCCCATATGTTTTTATGCCCCTTCTTATAGTTGCCCCTTATTCTGTGCCCATCTTATGCCTCTTCTTACAGTACCCATATGTTATTATGCTCAGGCAAGGCCAGCATTGCCCCTGCCCCCTCTTATATTTTTCTTCCCCCTTCTTCAGTTGTGTCACCAGGCCCCAGCCAATTGCTCCAGTCACAGTGCTCTCTCTCTGCCCACTGCCTAGTCACAGAATAACTTTTTACACCCACACAATTAAAGTTCCTTCCTACCTTGACGACGCTGGGTGCTCCTCACTCCTCTCCTTTCTGTGAAGAAATGATTCCTCCACGGCAAGGGTAATGTGTTGCAGTCCCTGAGTGCTTGATTAAACACATGATATAGATACTTTATTTCAAGCACTTCTAACAAGTAAGTTTGAAAACTGTGAAAACAGTTTACTTAATATATGAGAGAGATGATCATTGCAGTACATTATTGGCCTGTCTGTCAAAAACATTTATAAATGCATGTGACAATAGGATTATTTTATTATTGCAAGTTAATATTGTATAATGTAGCTACTGTTTTAACCCAATATTTGCTGTATAATAATAGATAATTGTTTGACACTAGTGCACCTAATTATTGTCTGTTTATGTGTAGTATATTTCCTTGACAGTACTTATATACTGTCTTTTAGACCGCATATACGCAATCTACGTATCGAAACAATATGCAGATTACGTACAATAGCTACTACGCATGCGCAGTAGCTATTGTTCATTGAATTACGGCCGTCTGTGAAAGACAGCCGTAGTTCTGGATCTGGCCCAAAGACTTGAAATATCTCACTATGCATGTAATGAGACTATATAATATATTAGTTTCACCTTTTAAGTTGAATTACTGAAATAAATGACCTTTTGCACGATATTTAAATTTTTCGAGTTTCACCTGTACATATTCAATCAATACACGATGAGATGTAATACATACTAATCATATCATCTGGGATAAGGGCAGAGCAGACTTAAATGGACGAGGTTGCAAGCCTTCAGCTCATAAGAGAGTATTTCTATCAGCAGTGGTGTAATTAACGTGGGTTTTGTAGGGCTCGTGCCCTGGGCGTCGATGATGCCCACCTGATGTGAGTCCTACAATATTCCCTCTTAGCTACCCACCTGTGCTGTCCCACGCTGTCACCGCCGCTACTGAAGACAGAGGTGCCTGGCTGTGGTGCAGGTTTCTTCAGTGTGATGCTGACACGACCTCAGGTCCGGTCAGCGTCTTCCAAGCATAGAGGGAGCTCTGCCGAGGAGGACAGCAGAGAGGGAGCGCGGGCCAGGAGTACAGCAGGATGAAGAAGTTAAGGTAAGTAAAGGAGGATGATTATTGGGAGATATGAGTGGGATTATTGGGAAACATGAGGGGGTTATTGGGAGACATGAGGGGGAGCCATCATGAGGGGGATTATTGGGAGACATGAAGGGGAATATTGAGAGACATGAGAGGGAGCCATCATGACAGGGATTACTAGGAGACATGAGGGGGAGACATGAGGGGGAGTCATGAGGGGGATTATTAGGAGACATGAGGGGAATTATTGGGAGTCATGAGGGGGATTATTAGAAGACATGAGGGGGATTATTGGGAGACAT
>WWET01007853.1:0-23361 GCA_011038615.1 Limnodynastes dumerilii | reverse complement strand
TGCACACAGATACTGACCAACGTTACTATCACACTGTTATTTATCACCTCTTATCTCTAATACTATTATATTATTATATTAGCACACAGATACTGACCAGCGTTACGATCACACTGTTATTTATCACCTCATCTCTAATACTATTATACTATTATTACACTGTTTAGAGTTGGGATAGAAAAGGTCACATAACTCTAAAACGGTTTCCAGCAGATGACATTTTCCTCTCCAGGTGTAACTTTCCACCCATTTTCCTCTTATATTTACACTCAGAATCCTGATTTTTTTTCCCCCTTGATTTCTGTACGTCCAAACTGATTTATTCCGATTTTGTGTTCTATGCCTATATCCACACTACCCGATCAGAAAGCACTGCACCCTATCCAGACTTAAGAGTAAAGCCACCTCCAGAGAAGCGAAGGATCCCGAGCGAGTGCGATTTTCTATAACAATGTACTGTATTTGCGCCTAGTTCCATGCAGAGTCGCTGTCATTCTATTTTAACAGAAGACGCAAGAAGTCGAGTAGGCTTTACGGAAGTTCAATCGTCAGTTCATTGGCGCGAGGGGAGTGGTCAGTGGTGCACTCAGATTACGCGACTAGAACAGATTGCGGATCCACGGTCACTAGCACAAGGCATTCACATTTTCACGCAAGGCGTTATTGCAAATAGACATCAGCGAGGTCCCTGCGCCCAGGGGTTCCAGAGGCAGAACACCCTGAACATCGACTGGTTGCAACTTCTCCTGTTTTATGGTGAGCGGGTCACAAACACGGGCAGAAGCCACCAGCCACATGTAACACTCATCTGCACTCAGCAACCCAGACATGTGGCATAGCACAGAACCAGCGTAACCTCCAGCATTCCTACACCCATAGGGAGACCGGGCCAGAGTGTGACCCCTGTGCTACAGTGCAAGGTGCACCTAGAAGGGACCCGGAAGATGCACTAAATATAGAACAAAGTCATCATTACACACAAGATGCCCCTTCCCTGAATAAGGAGCCCACACTACAGATACCGGGGTCCTTACACAGAGGAGAGTGCCCCCTCTAATACAGAGATCCACCTCCATCAGTCCCATCCCCCTCCCACATTACAGAGGGCCCCCTCTAAACCCCTCATGTGTAATGGGGGGGGGCTATCTAACCTCCCCCTGTAACATGGACAGCCCCATCTATCAACCCATGGAATATGCTCCATCTAACACCGCCCACCCCCAATTCTCCCCATGTCTACTCTACCTGTATTAATTAGGATACCCCCCTCCTCAGTATAACATGGGCTCCCATCTCTTTCCATGTGTTAATTTAGAGGACCCCTCTATCCCTCTCATATGTGGCCCACTATTTTAGCGCAGGGAGCCCCTCTTGCACCCTGCAATCATGTGCACCCCTGGGGTAATGTGTCACCATCTATTCCCCTGTATTTATTATGGGGCCCTCTATCCCCCCCTCTTCAATTAATATTGCCCCTCTGTCTCCTGTTGTAATGTGGCCCCCATCTGTTTCTCTGTATAAACGTTGGGCCCCCATCAACTTTGCTGTATTTTCATGTTGGGGGCCTCTCTATTCCCCCAAGATACAATGTGGCCTCTCCTGTTGTAATGTGGCCCCCATCTGTTTCTCTGTATAAACGTTGGGCCCCCATCAACTTTGCTGTATTTTCATGTTGGGGCCCCTCTATTCCCCCTATGATACAATGTGGCCCCCATCTATATCCCCATATTCATGTTGGGGCCCCTCTATTCCCTCTATGATACAATGTAATCCCCCAAACCCACTGGTGTAATGTGGCCCCCATCTATATCTCCATATTCATGTTGGGGGCCATCCTATTCCCCCCCATGATAAAATGTGGCCCCCCTAACCCTCCGGTGTAATGTGGCCCCCATCTATATCCCCGTATTCACGTTGGAGGGCCCCTCTGTTCCCCCCATGATACAATGTGGCCCCCATCTATATCCCCGTATTCATGTTGGGGGCCCCTCCATCTCCCTCACACTATAACATGGTCCCCTCCTCGCATCCCCGGTATAATGCAGGGCAGGCGGGCGGGGGGCAGCCGCAGAATCCCGCTCCCGGCTCCACTCACCAGGTCTCCAGCAGAAGAGGCGGCGGCTCACGGCTGCATGTCTGAGGCTGCGAGGTCCGGGGACAGGGGGGCTCAGCGTGCGGGGCTGCGGCTCAGAGTGCGGGGCAGGGTCCGGAGCGCCGATCAGCAGCAGGCCGAGCAGCCGGAGACTCCCAGGGGCTCTTTAAATACGATCTATAAATATTACAGCCGCTCTGCCTGACGTCACGGCCAACCAGCTGCGGCCATTGGCTGGAGGGAGGGGTCTCGACCAAGGTAACCACGCCCTCATCGGCACGCCACGCCCGGGGAACCGCCCCTCTTCGCTGGCGACCATAGGGACATCGCGCGCACGCCGGAGAGAGAGAGGGAGAGAGCGCGCGAGCGGTGCGGCGTGGGCGTGGGCGCGCATGTCATGGCGAAGAGGCGGCGATCGGCTCCGTTACTTACCGCCTGTGTCCCTGCGCAGCCCCTCCTGGTCCCCTGCAGCTGCTGGGACATCCCCCCTGGCTCTTGGATTAGACGGGGATTATTCTGCTCTGCGCCATTTCAGGGCCGTAACTAGGGGTGGGCGAGAGGGTGGTTGCTAAGGTCGCAAACCCAAAGCATGGCGCCAGTAAGTTCATTTTTAAGGTTAAACTGGTGACTGAGGCAAGGCATGGAAGCGCCATTATTTACGCTTTACCTCAGGCGCAAAGATTGCGAGCGACGCCTCTGCGCCTTATGCCATGTTTGCGGTGAATGGAATTTCCGCCATAGAGGTTGAGCCGGCTTAGGTGTACTCACAATCTATGACAGCCCCTGGGGTTTGCGGGGCCCTAGGCGACAAACCCCGCCCCCCCCCCAGCAAAAACGTATTTTTTTTATTTGCAGGCCTGGCGACACCGGCCCCCAGGCTTTCATGGGTGAAGCGAAGGCCCCGCGGGGCCGCCGCAGCCATGACAGTGCCGCCGGGTTCATCATCCTTTACTTCCCGGACACCTGTAGTCACATACACAGTGCCTGCACTGCTGCGTCCAGTCGCTGTGTATGTGTTGCTATGGCAACACAGAGCTGTTTTCAGCGTGGTAAGTGTGCAGGGACCCCTGAACCGCGGGGCCATAGGCGGCCACCTATATGGCCTAAGCCATGGGCCGCGTATGATGACATCTCTGGAAGGGCTGAGCGTACACCTGCCCTGCATAATATGGGGCGTATTCACTGAGCGTAGGGAGGAGGTGTCATGAAATGCGCCGCTTTCCGCGGGTGCCTTGGATGTCGTTATGTCTACGCTGCCTTTGCGTCATCGTAGTTTCCCCTGACACTGTCTGATGGAGCACCCCAGTAATGGGCTGACCCTGAGTCAGAGAGGGGGTGTCTGTCACGGTGAAGGGGTTTCTGGGGGTTTACTGGCCTGTCCTAGCGCTGAATGTGCACCGTATGGCGTGGCATAGCTTTGCGTTTATTTACACCCAGAACATGGCGCACGCAGATACGGTGAGCCAGACCCAAACAGTGGCGGACCTACATTTTTGGGATCCTGAAGCTAGAACTGTTTCGGGGCCCCTCCGCAACCATCAACAATGCGGATTCATCCAGGAAGATCCAAATGGGGTGGAATCTTTGAAAACGGGCCACACGGTGAGCTGTTACGCTAGGGTTAGTAAAGTAGTAGTAACTATTGTTCCGTACGACCCATATGTGCATAAATGGGCTGTGCTTCCCCTCCGCCCGCTAAAGTGGGCGGGGCAAGCATGCAAAATGTACAGTGTGCGAGGGGGCTCCCACGCTTGTGCGGATAAGCGGTCATATGGACTGCTTATCCGCACAAGCGCTTTAAGGTAGGCTAATGGCAGCGTAAGAGTGAGTGGAGTCACAGGGTCCGTGCGCTCCCCTCTCTCCGATGGAGAGACTGCCGCACGTACGGAGAGCATGCGGGGGTCTGGATCCAGTCCAGAGTGTCACCCGGTCAGCTCTGATCGGGGGGTTTCTGTATACTCAGAAACCCACCCTGCGTAGACATATTCTAAAGTCACTATTTAGTTCTATCAACTTATTGGCTTGGATTCTATCACTAAAATAACCCAATTTTGATAACACAAACGTAAAGAACTCCATCGACTTTGTTGGAAAATGACTCTTTATAAAAATCGCTACTCGCATATAATATAATGATAAGGGGCATATTTGCTTTATGGGCCGTATTCAGAGAACCGTTTTCACGGCGAGTTGCGTGCCTATTTTTAGGTACGTTTCAACTGCGCATTTTTTTCACGTGGTATAGGTAGACTATACGCGTGTAAGTGCCTCACGGACTGACTTGTGAATCGCACTTGGTTACATACGTCCGGATATGCGACGCAAAAATACGCACGAGAAAATGTAAATCAAAATGGGCGGGGAAGGTATGTGGACGCGACTGTCAAGAATTGCACGTACGGAAGACATACGCGCGCAACTGCTCACGGAAAATTATAAGTGGTCTATGGAGGCGGAAGTCGCCGAGAGAGGGGAGTGTCATGGATGTGAGGGGGTGTGGCCTGAACCGGCCATGCGTATAATTGCGTTCCTTCATGGAAATGAATACATGAATGTAAATGAATACGGCCCTATGTAATTAGTAGAGGCTGATACATCTTACCTTGCGTTGTTACAACCTGACATATCACACTTGTCTCATACAATAATACAAGGTTACACAATCAATGTGTTTATTAAAAACTGAAATCCACATTGGTTTTATTATATTTACATCATTTTTATTTTTACAAATAAATTCTTTTTTTTATTTATTTATTAGAAACATGTCACATAGAAGTTTTACAGTTGACAAGAAATGTACGATAAATGCAATAACC
Organism: Limnodynastes dumerilii; assembly: GCA_011038615.1. Taxonomy (NCBI): domain Eukaryota; kingdom Metazoa; phylum Chordata; class Amphibia; order Anura; family Limnodynastidae; genus Limnodynastes; species Limnodynastes dumerilii. The sequence continues at coordinate 18,450 of WWET01007853.1, read as the reverse complement.
ATACATGAAGATAGATCTCACCAGGTGTCGACCATAGCAGAAAAATAAGTAGTTACCACAAGTAGTACGATGATAAAATTACACAATTATATTCATGTCCCAAACAATATGCAGACACTGGGCAAGAATCCGGCAGGAGTTACATTAACATAAATAACAAGAAGCGCCCATATAACCAAGTCATCGTGTCCTGCCTGACCCCCAATCTGGAGGGAAGCATAGCGGTGGATCATTATCCATTGCTCTCAGCAGATACCAGGATGTGAGGCTAAAATTATTATGCAGTTGCTGTTTAATTGAAGAATCCAGCTTATCAATGTAGCCCTCCCAAGTGTCAAAAAACCTTTCTATCTTGCTATCTTTTTCCAAGACTGTCTCCAACCAATCCATTCTAAAGATAAAATAGAGTTTTTCATGAAAGAGCGTCAGAGACGGAGCAGTAGTACTGAGCCAGGTTTGCAGAATAGATTTGCGAGCTGCAGCACTGATCGCTAACATCAATCTCCTCCCCCCCGGATAAATACTCTGTCGCTCTGGCAGGATCCCCAAAATAGCCCACTGTGGATCAAAATGTACATAGCTAACCAAATTGTTCATAGCATATTTACGTATCTCGGCCCAACAGAGTTTAATTAAAGGGCAATCCCACAAGCAATGATATAAATCCGCTTCAGCAGCCAGACATCTCTGACAACAGTGGGAAGGTGAAGTGCCAATCTGAAATCTTTTAAGCGGGGACAGGTAAGCATAGTGGTATATATTGTAAAATAGCTCAATAAATGTACTTGCTGGGAACATTTTACATGAAAATCTCAGAAAGGAGAGAAGTCTCTCAATAGTCAATGATGGGAAAACCTCTTTCCATTTTGAGAATCCTGATGAGATATTTTCATAATCGATAGAGCTTCTCAGTAAATTATAGTGCACAGACAGAGCCCTACGCTTCGGTACTGGCTGTAGAAGCACATGATCAAGGGGATTGTACCAGTCTAGGTTTTGAAAACTCTGCACAACCTCCTCCACATAGTGGCGGGCCTGTACGTATGCCAATGGGTAACTTCTGATCACCTCAAATTTCTCCGCCATTTCTACAAAACTGTATAAACGCCTATTCTTAGCATCTATGAAATGACCAATGGAGTTAACCCCACTCACCCTCCACACATTGAACGGGTAGGACGCCATGCCACGTTGAAAATCAGCATTATGCAAAAATGGTAGATGTATTGTGTTTTGTGTATGCAAACTGTGATTGTGTCGGATAATGTGCCATATTTTCTTAGTGGACCATAAGAGTGGGTTCTCCTTAACGTTCAGGGTGACCTCCTTCGAATCCAAATGCAAGAATGATCTGAGACTGTTACCCTCCAGAAAGCCACTCTCAACAGCCGTATTAGCATAATTCTCCTGATCTGAAAGCCAGTCTCTAATGTACCGGAGGTGTGCCGCCTGACTATACACCGCAAGATCAGGAAAATTAAACCCCCCGTTAGATTTAGGCTGCTGGAGTTTTTTCAAACTAATGCGGGCCCTTTTACCGTTCCATATAAAACGGCGAAAGAGGTGGTTCAGGAACTTCTCGTCTTTTTTTTTGAGTTGCAGGGGTAATGCCTGCAGGAGATATAGAAGTCTTGGGAAGGTAACCATCTTAATTAAATTAAGACGACCCGTATAGGACAACGCAAGACGCCCCCACCCCTTCAATTCCTCCTCAGTCTTTTTCAGAACAGGCAAAACATTTATATCATAGAGACGCGAGGGGACTTTAGGGACCTGCACCCCAAGGTAAGTAAAATGGTGCGATTTCCATTGGATGGGGAGATTTCTGCCCCACTGCGGGGTGACAACGTGGGCCTGCAAAAATAGCGCCACTGACTTTTCCAAATTGACACGGAACCCCGAAACATCTCCAAAGGAGTGCAGTTTATCAAATATAGGGGCCAGAGATTCCCTGGGGTTCGCCACGTACAGCAGGATGTCATCCGCAAAAGCGGTCGCCTTAACCACTCTACTCCCTATCTTGATGCCCTGGAACTGCGACCAACCCTCCAGCATACGCAACAAGGGGTCAATGGCCAAATTAAAAAGCAGCGGAGACATAGGACACCCCTGCCTTGTCCCCCGATACATAGTTATAGGGTCACTATAACAGCCATTAATAAGAAGTGAGGTGTGAGGGTCATTGTAAAGGGTCCTAATTAATGAAATAAATTTGTCCCCAAAGGCCCGGGACTCCAGAATTTTAAACAGATGTGGCCAAAGCACCGTATCAAATGCCTTACTGGTATCAAGGCTCAGCAACATGTAATTTGAAGAAGGCTGATTGTGCGCCTGAACCACGGCAGTACTGTTTGCAACAGATAAAATATGACTCCCCTGCAATCAACATGGTTTAGCCCAGGAGTGACTTTAAGTTCTTATTTTAAGAAGATTCTTAAGTGTGAATCAGGTCCTTTGTCCCCAAAGGCCCGGGATTCCAGAATTTTAAACAGATGTGGCCAAAGCACCGTATCTAAGGCCTTACTGGTATCAAGGCTCATCAACATGTAATTTGAAGAAGGCTGATTGTGTGCCTGGACCACGGCTGCAATAGCAGTTCTGATGCCTCTGACAGATTGACGACCCGCAACAAATCCCAGTTGGTGGGGTGTAAGTAGCGAAGGGAGGATAGCTTGCAGACGATTTGCCATTATTTTTGCCAACAACTTAATATCTGTATTGAGCAAAGAGATGGGCCTATACGAGGACATCAATTGTGGATCCTTCCCCGGCTTAGGTATGAGGATTGTGGTAGCCGCATTAAACCGCCCATCGCTCTCCCCATCCTGCAAACATTTATTGAATAGGCCCGTTAGAGTTGGTACTATATTATGGCTCAATAATTTGTAGTATCCAGCTGACAATCCATCTGGGCCAGGGGCCTTATGTAGCTTTAAATGTTTTATGGCTGCCTCGACCTCTGTCTGACTAATATCTCCCTCCAAGCTTTCCCTCTCCAATTGTGTTAATCGAGGAAGGTTAGCCTCTTCCAACATAGCTGCCTGTTGCTGTACATCAATCGGCCTGCCCTGATAAAGATCCGAATAATAGACCTGAAAGAGATTCAAGATATCATCAGTAAGCGTCCTCACCTCGGCCCTTCCCGGTGTCCGGATAGCCGTAATAAACGACCTTTTCCGGTGTTGCCGTGACATATTTGCTAAGAGACGGCCCGCCTTATTACCCCAACGATAGAATTTTTGAGTAGTAAAATCGCAGCTGCGTTGGGCCTTACAGGTAAGATGTTGATCCAGAAGTTTGCGTGCCCGGAGATATGCCGCATAAGTAGTTTCCGTAGGTGTTTCAATGTACGTCCGGAAAGAGGATGATACCTCCCTTTGCATCAAAATTTCCTGGCGCCTCCCCTCCCTATTCTTGGCCGCCACATAACTATTGATATGCCCTCTAAGCACCACCTTAGACGTGTTCCAAAGCAAGCAAATAAATTATTAATCAGGATCATTAATATGAAATAGTGATCGACATAAAACACATCAGGACTTGAATCAGATCCAGACGGATTAAAACGCAATACGCACAAATCCGACCGCTACCTGCAGGAAGAAGAGGGCTGCGTTCACAAGAAGGGCCGATAGACGCAGATTTCCAGTAGTCACCATTTATGTTATGTTAGGATCCTGTGGTTGGAAGTCTATGGGAGTGGTTGCGTAAGCATTTGCATTAATGAGTGGATACAGTCCTTGAAAATTAAAAACCAGACTAAACGGTTACACACATGGGGTAGATCCTGAACTACGTGTGTGCGTACTTATTTTAGCGGTGCGTATTTTCGTACACGTAAGGTCAATACACTCCCCTCGGCACACCCCTTGCATTTTCACAAATTACGCGACCCAAACCCTACCTTAACTTTTCCTATCGTAACAGAATACGTCCGCTAACGGGCGTACAGACTACGCGAACGTACGCAGGTTAGCACGCCCATACTGTACACTTTAAATACTCCCCCCCGCCTACTTCACGTAAAACACACGTATTGTTGACTAACGTAAATTTGGCACGCCCACACGTAAGTATTTACGTTAGCAATACGTGAAATCTCCTTACGTTTGAAAATACGCTACGTGAATGTGCGTATTTTCTGCGGTGCGCATGCGCAGTGCGTACAAATCTGCGAATTTACGTGTCTGCCACACGTAAATTCGCGGAAATGCGTAGTTCAGGATCTGCCCCATATTCACCTGCAGGTCCCCCTTTGATTCATTCTTTTATTTGTAGTATGCTAGAGGCAGTCCTGGACTTGTATGTCTGGATTGTGGACGTTGGCCTAGATTCAGAGCTTGGTAGTAAAGGTAAAACAGGTGCAAGTGTACAGCTCGGCTAAACCATTTTGCAAAATGAGGGGTGCTCATTAATCTTTAACATGCAGGGAAAATACTTTATTTTTGCACACAGAAATAAAATACATGCAAATAAATGCATAGCTAAGACATTTCACCTCATATTTAATTTTGCTTTGAACAATTAAAATTTTCCTCCCCTTGCAGTTGTTAAATCTACCAGCTCAGATAGATTTATGGATCCAAGTTTAAAGAGCAGTCACAGAATAATTATCAATACGGTACCTGAAAACAGATATGACGGACCCAGGTTGTTCAGTCAAAAGCATTGTTCTACTTTATTACAGTTAAGATGACATTTTTATAGCACTCTGGTCAGTAAACTTTTAGGAGGAAACCTAATCTAAATAGCGTTCTATTACACGTCCCTACTGCAGCTAATAAATATGAAAACACATAATGTAAGACTAAGGCCTATATAGGGTAGGCTGGATATCCTGTTATTATAAAAAAATATATATCAAACTATTGTCATAATACAGATTAATTGAAAACAGAGTTTTACCATCTAGTAAAGACCTTGATTTTCAGAGATATCTAAGACACCACTGGGCAATTATATTTTAACGAACCCAGTTGCACATCTACCTCCCCTTCCTGGGCTATAATTCACAAGAACTTCTAACATACATTCCTTATCTCAAGGTCTTACACAGAAACTTGGTTTCTAGTCTGCTAATAATGCTGAATAAAATTAATTGAAGCAATACACAAAATGGATGCCTAAAACAAAATGGATTCTTGTTACAACATGGCTGCCACTTTATTAAATTTCATACAGTTCAACATGATATTGCTCAGATGTAAAAGTGGAACTCTGACTACAGGCTGTTATCTTGACATGCCCCTAAGAGGCTGCTGTTGATCGAAATGTCTCATGTACTGGACTCAGGTGTCTGATTACCAGCGTCTGCTCTGTTGATATTTATATGAGCTTCTCACTGAGCAGTGTGCTGGTCATATGCAGCTTCCAGTCTCCACTGAAGCTGTCCTCCTGTCTGCTCTGCTCTGCTGTGTTTCCTGTTGTTTGGCCCCAGCTGGAACCCTTGTTCATAAAATATTAATGGTCCGGATCAGACTTTACAGGGGCGAGCACAAGGGGTAAAGGGATTATTATTAATATTTATAGGGCGTCCCAAAAATCTGCATCGCTCAGCAGAAAAAATGAAAAATAGACAAACAAGGTGATACAGGTTACAGCAGAATAATGACAAGACAGAGAGGCTGATATGGGGCTGATTGTAGAACTTACAATCTAAGTGGATGGGGGTTCAGACGGGATTCTGAGTATGGAGATGGGAAGAGAGTGATGGCTGTGTAGAGAGCAGGGGAGGAGAGTAGCGAAGGCTGGAACACAGTCAGAAATTGTGGGGCCTGGGATACATCCTTAGGGCCCCACACCCTGTGTCATATCACATAGGGTGGGGTCCTTTGGACCTTCGTTAACAGCTCTCCGGTGTGCAGGGAAATTCTTCTGCCCCGCTAATGATGGTGGACCCTATCAGTAGCCCCCCCCCCCGATGGCGAACCTGCGTGAAGGAGATGATTGGGTAGAGGAGAATGGGAGATGGATAAAATGAGTGTCTTTTGCTTGTTCGCATGGAAGGCTGGATCTAGTGGGGTGCTGGCATCGGGATCAGGCCTGAATCTGGTCCATTCTTATTATCACTGTTATTGTTATTGTTGTTATTATTCGTATTGTTTTTATTATTGTTACTGCTATTATTTTTCTATTATTATTATTGCTACCACTACTATTATTATTAGTATTACTATTGTTACTATTGTTATTGTTACTATTATTATTGCTACCACTACTATTATTATTATTATATTGGACATTATCCAGAATAAGGGGCTGCTCCGGTTTAAGGATTTCAGCATAAACAGGTGCAAATGTAATCTGACATTAAAAGTAAAACTGTGCAAATAGAATTAGAGTTGATAGGTGACATTTCTTATCTCAGCTCTAAAGTACAGCTTAAATGATGATAGCTGTCTATCTGTCTGCAATAAACCGAAGCTGAGAGCATTCCCTACAAGCAATTATTTACATTTTATCCCTCACATTACAACATGGTTATCCAGGTGCAAACTTGCTCCTGTTTTTGTTGTTACTCCTAAACACCTCATCAACCCTTAACTGTGGACATGAAATTTCAGGATATAAAGGTTACACAGCGATGATTCACTATCTTCCTCAATCTATTAGAAACATTTTCCACCAATCAGATTTTTATGCTATGATGTCACCAGTCTCCAGTTAGATCTCTCCAAGTTCCCGATCACCCAGACATCTTTATACAACCATCTCTTAACCATATTGCCGCACGAAGGGGCTCAGTGAAGGTGGCGGAGAAGGTGTGTAAGTGTTTGATGGGGTCACACAAAGAATAAAAGGACAACTGTCCAGCCTCATAATCCAGATATATCCTCACTCTATCACAGGGAATAGTGTCCGGTAACTGGGTCACATTACTGTCATGTTTCACTGAGTACATACACAAAGCCCAGGACTTATTATTACATCCAATGAGTGACTGACTTCCGGTCCTGTCTATACTGGGATAACACATCCCTACTCTCCATAGCTGAGATCCTCTGACATCTACTTCCCAGTACTGTCGTCCTGAGGAGAATATTTTGGAGCCCATTACCTGATATTGTTGGAATCTCTTTGGTGTGTCTGGCCGATTCTGGTTTTCATATGACCAGGATGCTGTTTTCTTGTCATCTGATATATGTATATTATTATCAGCTGTGTTTACATCTAGTGTTATAGCTACAGGTCCTTGCACATAGATCCCTATATTTATACCTTTTATTACATCAGCTAGTCCACTGTGTAATGTTTTAGAGATGAGTCCCACATCCAGATCTCCTCCACCATTGACCTGTTCCTCATATCTCTCTCTGTCTTTAGAATCACCTGTGTCTGGTTCCTGTAAGACTTTTACTGGATCTGACGTGTTACACAACTCCTCGATGTATCGCATCCTATTGGTCAGATCATCGTTTTTCTTTTCCAACTGCTTGATCAGATCCGATAGTGAGACTGAAACGCGCTCTGCCTTCCTAGATATGTCACTCAGCATTCTCTTCTCTAGGACTCTTAACTGTCTTTGAATGTCTCTTAACTGGACAATGACTTTATTTTTTACACCTACTGCTTTCTTCTGGACTTCTCTCCTGCGCTCCTGCAGACTCTGGATGTTTTTTTTGGTCTCTTCTCTTTTTATGGTCAGTTCCTGCAGAAAATTTCTCAGTTTCTCTTTCTTCTTCTCAGAGGCCTCATCTAGTGACTCTGTCTGATGTCCTTTGTGTCCCCCTATGATAAAGCAAGATACACAGATACAGGTAGAGTCGTCAGTGCAGTAATACCTCCACATCTCTTTATGGATAAAGCATTTCCTTTTCTCCAAGGAAGTGATGGGATCACATAAGAAATGTTCTGCTGACTTGTTGTGTGTCCTCAAGTGTATCTCACAGAGAGAAGCTTCACACTTTAGGCAGGTTTTAAGAGCAGGTACTGGAGAGTGGACACAGTAAGTGCAGGGCACTCCGGTCTCTTTCTTTGGATTAAGAGGACGGACACATTCAACTATGTTGCAGAGCTTCCTGTTTTTTTCTAGGACAGGACGATTTTTGAAAACAACTCTGCATTCAGGACAGGTATAAGCTCCAGACCCCTCCTGTGTATCCAGTGCTTGATCAATACAGACCCGGCAGAAGTTGTGTCCACATCTCAGTGTTACAGGATCTGTATAAAGGTCCAGACAGATGGAACAGTCCAGCTCCTGTCTCACATCAGCAGACGCCATCGCTGACAGCAGAAGAGAAATGAAAGTCTTACACTGAAAACTTGCCAAGGCTGCAAACTTCCTACAAAGGGTGAGGCTGAGCTATCACTACTGAGCTACTGAGGGACACGCCTTCTGCTTAAAGGGACTTCCTACAGCAGGTCAAAGTTAATTTGTAAACAGTAAAGGCAGGTAATTTATTTCACTGTGAAAAAATTACTACAACACATAATTAACTATTATAATAAAGGACTGGATCCAGACAAACTATAGAAGGGGGCTTCGGCTCTGTAAATGAAGCTGCCTCCTGCCCCCCTCCCTTAAGTGCAGGGCCTGAGCCAGTTGAAACGCCTTAGGGGTCATTACTGAAGGGCGTTTTACACCCTTTACACACTATCCAGATTTCCGAGTCGTCCCCAATTTATATAGCCAGGGTCCTGCTATGGTATCTTATGTGGGCAGAGTGGTCTCACATCACTCGCACAGGAGTTTGGATACAGCTGGGATCTGTAGGTCTGACTCTGGTTCAATTATATGGACCGGTTCCTAAGATCTGGAGCCCGGAACACACCCCAAGTTAGGATACAATAGTGGATCTCTGGTGAATTCACACATCTGTGCAAGTGCTTGGGAAACGACCAGTCACACGCACATTGTCCAACCACTTTAGTGGACAGAAGGACCCTGCCATAGGTTTTCCAATCCGATATCACTGAGAATCCTCACCCATACTTTAACCGTGAGATACCAAACCCCACAACCCAAGCCCCCACCACCAACTAAACCCCCCCTCAACCACCTTTCCCCTGCTGGAAGCTGTCACAGATATTAAAAGTTGGAAGTGTGAATAAAACTGATTTACGTGATGATCATGTGTCTCGGATTATTCTCATGAGCGAATTGTAAACATTTTTCGATCCAACCGCTTTGAACACCCAGAGATCTGTAAAATAATAATAATACAGACAAGGACATTTGAAGGATTTCCGCCAGGTGACCCCTGCCTGTAATTTTTAGATTTTCAACTAGGACATTGGACCGGATCCAGATTTAGTAACGATAGCCAACATAAGGTCCGTAAGTGGGCTCGTTGGAAGTTCTGATCCTCTCTCCCTTTAATTTGGTTCCTCCATCAGTGTCAACCAGGGTCAGTAGTAACAAGATTAAAGAGATTGATAGTTATGTAGGTGGGCAGCTGTTGGCTTTTTATCATTGATTATACAGTGAATTATTCTTTTACTTTGTCTCCTCTAGATTTCTTCCTTATCTTTTCTTATTTTATTTGTCATTATGGCATCTTAGTTCAAGGATGTCACAGCTACAGACAATTCTGGTGTAGTTTGCAGGTGCCGTGGAGCTTTCCTCCACCCCAGAATGACTGAGCCAGGCGATGCCCCTACTCAAACGATCACCATCCAAGTCATCCTCCAGTTAAGGTTCTGTTCTAAATCCTGTTATTGGCAAAGAGACCCCGGGATCTGCATCTAATGATGTGTTTACTGGGTACGCATTTATAGGATTCCGCTGCTGTCTACATTACTATTACGCTGCTCTGTCATGAGACACAATATTACTATACACAAGACACATAATTGGCTTCATTGTATCTTAAAGTTTATTTAAAATTCTCAAGATTTGTGGGTTACAGAGAAAAGAGAGGACTAAGGAATATACTAACATAATAAGCTTGCAGATAAAGCATAGTATACGGTTATACTGCAGAAATGATTATAGAGTTATATTATTTGTATCATACACTTATGATAACAATAGGAATATTATCTGCCATGGAATATATCAGTATTTTTTTGGGGGTATAAGAATGCCATAAATACAATTATAAGAAGACGTTAATAAATGGGGACACCATCACCAGGACACTGTAACTATAATATATACAGGAGGAGACTCACGTGTGCTTACACTCTACTGCAGTATAAAAATACAAAGTGAACTGATAAAATCAAGTAAGACGTCTCCATCAGTGGGTGAGGGGAGGATGAGACATTGGGATGTTGGGAAATATAGATTGTCTCATGTCAAATAATAAGAAAAGGTTACAGAAAATCATTTTGCTGATACGTTTCTTATTAAAGAATATGATAAAATTAAAGATATTTTGCTATATTTAGCACTGAGTGTCATTACCAGTACATGGAATGAAGACTATGTGGAGGTGTCCATAGGGGAACACTCAAAATTATCATTGCTCAAATCAGGACTTTCTTTCTCCCCCCATAACTGTAACAGTTGTCTGATAATGGGCTGCATACTTACGGGGTGTGAGCCCGGGCTGAGATAGTTTAGCAATGATTGATTCTTTTGAACAATTTCCTTAAACTGTAGACGTAACTTTTGTACGTCAACAGCCCCATAAATGATGATGTTAATGAGGGACCGGCCATACTCTATCACACTTTTCTTGTTAAATGGAGCATTAACTATATACCCTCCTGTGTGCATGGCCACAAGTTGTCCTTCTCCATTGAATACTGGAGACCCAGAAGCCCCATGATAAAAATTAGTATTATAAGTCACCAGTCTGGGGTCGTCCATTTGCATAAAGTGGTATAAACTTAGCACATGGACAAAGCAAGGGTCGCGTGAAATTGTGTCTCTAATAACTGGTTTACGGTCTAAGAAGTTGACCACAGAACACGGATCGATTTGTTTGCATCGACCTTCTGGATGACCAATAATGCTCACAGCGCCATCCACTGGTGGAAGAGCTAAATATGGTAGCAAGCCTTCTGGGTAAAAAGCCATATCAACACTAAAAATCGCATAATCATGTTCCTCAGAATAGGAATGAAGTTTAATATCATAAATAGCACCTTGATTGCTTAGATTTAGATTTTCAGCTTCGTAGTTGAAAACTATTTTTGCTTTGCAATGGTCTTTACCCACAAGGCTCTTTACTACATGGTGACAGGTGAGGAACAGGTCTTCAGTCAGGAGGAAACAGGTTCCTTGTGATATTTCAATAGCACTTACTTCTACTGTAATCATGGCAATGCTGTTTGAGTGCTCTGTAAGCAGTCTCATAGCGCTCACAGTAAAAGGCGCTTTTCGGATATTGTTACTGAAATTCTCTTTGAGGATTTCCCATGTTTTTTTAAGGCCTTTGTTGCTTGTAACAAACACATTAAAATTATTTATGAATCCCTCTGTTATTTCCTTATACTCCTCCGGTACATTGTACTGCCCTGGGTCTGCTTGAGTGGGGGGAAAGGAAGCATTCTCCGCACTCTCTTCATGGGACCCTGTGTTTGTAAGATTGTCCATAGTCCCAGCGCTATCATCTACAATTATGGTGTATGTGTCATCTACTGGGAGATCTGATAGAGTAATCGTGGGCTCGTACTTGTAGAGATTTGTCCCTTCCATGTGGAGAACGCTGACCATAAATCTCTTATCATTGCGGAGAGCTTCTACAATTGTTTCATCTCCATATCCATAGACAGCCAATGGTGTATTATCCTCAGATCCCTGTTTGTTGTCATGTAATATTATCCGTGTAGCCCCCCCTCCAGTCTCACCATTTTTATTAACTTTAAAGAACAGCCCCCCGGGTCCTTTAGCGTAATTCGGTGTCTCTGGAACCTTTCTAACATTTCTAGAATTTTTCTTGCGTTGACTTAGATCCATTTTTTCGTCTTTGAGAGCTCCACATGGTGCTGATGGATTGATTATCGCTTTAAGAGAGTTACCAAAAATGACCAAAGGGGATAAAACGTTATGCTTTTTTTTAAAATGAAGAGATTTCTTTAGGGCATCAATAATTCTTTCATGTGGAGCTGCTCTAATGATGTGATATCCCTCAGCTTTACCGGTCCATTTAAATGTCAGACGAACTTGTTCTAAGTCTGGTTTCTTCTCCTCCGTATTTTCAGTCTCCACGTTCCCTTTCTGCAAGTAGAAATTAGAAAGTAGAAAGTAGAAACACATCCCATAGGAAATATGGAAACATTGTCGGAATCACACTTGTATTATGAATAAACACATCGGTCTGACCTTGTGATGGTTTTTATGCCCTTGGTACGTATGATAATACAGGCCTTGCCAGGCTTAAGCTTGGTATACACTGGGGCTTTTTCATGTGATTATTGTTCCAATCGCCCGATAAACGAGTGTTTGGAGCAATATTGTGTAACTGTGGACTCTGCAGGAATGACGCCTGGTCGGGTAAAACAATATTCAGGCAGGTTTCATTTGAAACGATGCCCGATGCCGCTGCTTTCTGCAGGGTGTAGTGACTGAACGATTCAGCAGAGAACTGTTTCAGCCTGGACAGTACAAAGATCAGCTGCAGAATCGGGAGTAATCTTCCAGTGTGTACCCGCTTTACCCTTCACATCCTACAGATATGAGGCCAGATTTACAACTAAGAAGCAGTCATTTCTTAGGTGCGTATCTTTAGTAAAGGACTTACAGTTCGGTATGTAGATTACCGCCGTTCTTTAAAGACCACACAGAGTATTTTAGTCAAAAAGAAGCGGCCTAATGCCGCCTCAGGGAGGGTTTGGGTAAGAGGGGGAGGTATTTAGATTAGCTGGGGCGGGAGGGAGGTGGGCAGCGGCAATGTCCGTGCAGACATTGCATGGATAGTTAAGGTAGCCCTATGGTACTCGTAAGGTACCTATAAGGGTGGCAGGATGTGGACAGGACCGAAGAGTTAGGCACTGGATCTGTAAATCCGGTCCATGGTTTGTAGGTTCTGATGTCTTGAATTTCGAAAGTGAACATTCCGTCAGCGTTCACTCATTGGCTGTTTTCTATCAGACCTATTACAGCGACTTCTGTCTGATGGAATATTGTTACGCATTATAATAACTCTAACCGTAATCCAATCCCAATTCCTGATTCTAATTCCTAACTAGTTCCTAATCCTAACCTTAGGCCACGCGAATTGACGCTCCTAACCGCTACGTAGACGGCGTTGCACTATTACTACGCATGCGCAGTAATGCAAATTTTCTAAGATCCTAAATATACGCTCCTAAATGCCGTGGAAATCATATCTCTGAATCAGCCCCTGGATCTGTAAATCCGGTTCTGATGTCTTGAATTTCGAAAGTGAACATTCCGTCAGCGTTCACTCATAGGCTGTTTTCTATCAGACCTATTACAGCGACTTCTGTCTGATGGAATATTGTTATGCATTATAATAACTCTAACCGTAATCCAATCCCAATTCCTGATTCTAATTCCTAACTAGTTCCTAATCCTAACCTTAGGCCACTGTGACTGGAAGTTAGCGCTGGTACGAATGCCTGCATGCACTATATGCCCCATGATAAAGCTCTTTATTACTCCCTGATTTTGCACAAATTATCTCACATTATCTCCTATATAAGGGCTATGTATGCCCCCATAATAAAACTCTTAATTTCTCCTTAATTGTGCCCAAATGATCTCCTATGATCTCTTTAAGCCCCCATATTAAAGCTCTTCATACTCCTTCAAATTATCTCCTATATAAGGACTCTGTATGCCTTCATATTAAAGCTCTTTATCCTCCATAATTGTGCTCAAATGATCCCCCATAATAGCACTCTTTGTCATTTTGGTATACTTTGAACATATTTATAACATGAGGAAAAAAGAGCTTCGTTATAGAGCATACAGGGCCAGATTTACTAAGCTGCGGGTTTGGAAAAGTGGAGATGTTTCCAACAACAACCAATCAGATTCTAGATCTCATTTAACTATTGCATACAAGAGATTGTCAGCAAGAATCTAGTTGCTATGGGCAACATCTCCACTTACTCCTCCTTACTGAGAATAAGAACTGAGATTTAATAGATATTGTTGTTTATCCATTATAACTGTTTGGACTCCATACTAAAAGGACTCATATGGGATTTGGATAATAAGTACTTTTTGATACTGGGTCATCTCCTGGATTATACATATCGAACTTATATACATTTAAAGGACATATTTATGAACTCTTCATATTTAAGACTTTTTATGGAATTGTAGGAATTGATTTGCACAGTATTTTACCCTCACCCTTAATTCCATCACGGATGACATCTTTCCTTTATATGATTTTTAATATTTTAACAATCATTTTTATTCACGGTTTTTAGCATTTAGCACTCCACACTTTATTTACTTGAACCCGTTTCAGGTTTTACACTCCTTTCACTCAGTCCCATTGATATATATATATTTGTCTATGTACTGTATGCATGTATATATGCCTGTATGTATGTATGTAATGTATATATTTGTCTATGCATGTATATATGCCTGTATGTATGTATGTAATGTATATATTTGTCTATGCATGCATGTATGCATGTCTGTATATATTTATTTATTTGTCTATGTATGTATGCATGTATGCATACATGCATGTATTTGTCTATGCATGTATGTATTTGTCTATGCATGTATGTATATATGTATGTATGTATGTATGTATGTGTATAAGTATGTATGTGTGTATCTATGTCTGTATGTATATATTTGTCTATGTATATATGTATGTATGTGTATATGTATGCAAGTATGTATGGGGCTGATTCAGAGATACGATTTTCACGCAACTTAGGAGCGTATATTTAGGATCTTAGAAAATTCGCAAAACTGCGCATGCGTAGTAATAGTGCAACGCCATGTACGTAGCGGTTAGGAGCGTAAATTCGCTAAGAACGTAAGTCTGAATCGATCGCAAGCACTTAAGATCTTAAGTGCTGCGAATCTTTAAGATCTTAAGGATTTGCATGGAAATGGGCGGGGGGAGGCAGGGAAATGAGGGAAAGTGGGCGCGGGCTGACACTTAGGATCTTAAATAAACGCTACCACGTCACTTAAGATCTCAACTGCCAGCGCAGAGTTAGGGTTAGTCAATGGTGGTCTAAGTTTAAGATCCACCGCTGTTTGCAAGGGGAGTGACTGTTTATGCAGTGGGCTGGAACCTGCTAAGATCTTAACCTTAGATGCGTATATTTGCGATCTTTTCGCAATCGCATCTCTGAATCAGCACCTATGTGTGTATGTATGTGTGTATGTATGCATATGTGTAAGTATGTACGTGTGTAAGTATGTATGTATGTCTGTATGTATATATTTGTCTATGTATATATGTATGTATATGTGTAAGTATGTAAGTATGTATGTATGTGTGTATATGTGTAAGTATGTATGTATGTATGTATGTATGTATGTATGTGTGTATATGTTTAGTTCCACTCACCATATTACAATAATAGCTCCTTTAAAATATTAATTTGCTGTCAAACACACATTTAATTACAAACTACTATATAGCTGTGATAATCCCTTCTATGTAATAAATATGTATTTAAAAACAACAAATACACATCCTGCTATTACCAGCGCTCCCTCGTGTTCCTCCTCTAGATATTTTTACCTCTTCAGGCGGTTTCTGTTGCTTTTGGTTCTCCCCTTTCTGGAAATCTTTTGGTGGATCGCGGCGTTCTCTCTTCCTTGATGTAGACTGTTGACCCTGCTGCAATAACATATAATGTAGTGAGGGGTGACTGTAAGCTGTGGTCTGTGTCTATACAGGGGGATCAGGGACAATTGATATCAGAGCTAAACAATAAATTCTTCCTGGTGAAAGACAGAGATTGACCTTCAATGTTTTATGGAAGATGGAGTGTAATATAACAATACCATACGGTGGGAATAAACTATCAACAGAAACAGTGTTTTTATTTTATTTTTAATTATTTTTAGTTCTCTTTTACCATTTCATTTGATTTTCGTTTTAATTTTTCTCCATGATCTTGCAGCCAATGTCTATTTTCTTTGGCAATCGGTGACTGAGACGGCTGTCCCTGAATTAAGAAACACAGAAACACTCAAGGCTTACTCATCGATCTGTAGTTACAACAAGTAAAATAAATGGGCAAACTAGATGGGCCAAGTGCTTCATATCTGCCATCAAATTCTAGGTTTCTGCTCTCTCTCAAGTTCATTTCCTACTCACCCAAAGCATTCTCTCCGTAGAATTAGAGGGAGTTAGGGGCGTATTTGACCATAGAACTTACAGGGAATTTTCCCGGTAGGCCGATGGCTTCTGGAGGCCACTCAGCAGCTCCTATTTTATTTGAAGAAATGTTTACTGTCATGTGCGGTGGCTGCTTTAATGATGTCTGTATAGAACAGAGATCATTAGGATGTTGTATGTATTGGGTGGTCACTAGGATTCTGTATGTGTTGAGTGGTGGTCACTAGGATGCTGTATGTATTAGGTGGTGGTCACTAGGATGCTGTATGTATTAGGTGGTAGTCACTAGAATACTGTGTGATTCGGGTGGTGGTCACTAGGATGCTGTATGTATTGGGTGGTGGTAACTAGGATGCTGTGTGTTTCGGGTGATAGTCACTAGGATGCTGTATGTATTGAGTGGTGTGCAATAGGATGCTGTATGTATGCAGTGATAGTCACTAGGATGCTGTGAGAATTGGGTGGTAGTCACTAGGATGCTGTATGTGTTGAGTGGTGCTCACTAGGATGCTGTATGTATTGGGTGGTGCTCACTAGGATGCTGTATGTATTGGGTGGTAGCCACTAAGATGCTGTATGTACTGGGGGCTGGTCACTAGGATACTGTATGTATTGGGTGCTGGTCACTAGGATGCTGTATGTGTTGGGTGCTGGTCACTAGGATGCTGTATGTATTGGGTGGTAGTCACTAGGATGCTGTATGTATTGGGTGGTGCTCACTAGGATGCTGTATGTATTGGGAGGTGGTCACTAGGATGCTGTATTGGGTGCTGGTCACTAGGATGCTGTATGTATTGGGTGCTGGTCACTAGGATGCTGTATGTATTGGGTGTTAGTCAGTAGGATGCTGTATGTATTGGGTGGTGCTCACTAGGATGATGTATGTATTTGGTGTTGGTCACTAAGATGCTGTATGTTCCAGTTGGTGCTCACTTGGGTGCATTGCATAGTGGTCACTAGAAATCTTTTTATTGGAATGTGAAATACTTGTCAGTGGCCTCTTGACGATTTTTTTTTCCAGGGCCACTTTAAGTTCCCAATCCACCCCTGGAGGGAGTTCTAAACACGATTGGGTCTACTGGACAGGCGTACAAGCAGCATGAAGTCCCCCCTGATATTACTTCTAGAAGAATAAGGAACTCATTCCACAGCTCTGTAGCAGCGGATGTGTGATAATGAGGGGATATTTATAAGATACATGGATTTTGTCCATGACACAGTACAGGTTCTGGGCTTCCATGCTGCACATGCAATGCACAGACACCTTTCTGCAGATGGTCGCTGGGTCTGGAAAGGGATCTGTTGTGCAGTCGCAGACCTGAGATCACATCTGGATTCCTGCCAGGGATTTCAGGACCGGTATGACTGGCACTGCGTGCTGCCAATAACTGATGTTCCAGTGTGGAAATGAGAATATTCTGGACTTTTTTTTAACATCTACTGTGGCCCAAAAGTTTTGTAAAACTGAGGATTGTCATTTATAGTTATATGGGTCAAATCGTTTCATATGAACATCAATAAAAAAGGGTAACAAAGTCCATTGCCCGGTATGTACAGTGAGCGATATAGTCCTTAACCAGTTTATCCTTCAAGATGTGGGCGCATTGATGGTCCCCTGCAAAGTTTTTGTGGCTTTCTCTGCCGGTTTCCTGGTAGTTACTTTATAAAGTGTCCCTGTATCACTAATAATGGGCGGAATATGGAAATGCCATGAATGTGAATATGAATATATAATATATTTCAGAATATAATTTAAGTCAGTGTAATTACAGTTCCTCCTGGCGCACAAGTAACTTCAGTTACGGTATATATTTGGGAATGTTTTTACCTTCTCTGTCATTCCCCCGATCCCTGAGTCAGGACGATTCTCTTTATCCGTGGACTGATCACAATCCTGAGTCTTCTAGAATAAATATCAGAAACTGGATTATTTCCTGGGATCTGGGCAGTAGAATATGTTATTTCCGTGTGTTATTTGGATTTTGGAAATCAAATTAAATTCCACTCATAATGGATGAAGATAATGGTCTGGATCTAGATTAAATTATGTGACGTGTTTGTAACTCCACCCCAGCGGAAACAAAGTTATGACAACGTGATCCTAAATTTCCTACTTGTGATGTGAGGGTAGCACACACCCCTAGCATTCCTCTCGCATGTACAACCTTGGCCCTACCTGAAAACTTAAGTCACAGTAACAAGAAAACCCACAAGGCTGCACTTCTAATCCAATATATGAAATGTGTGCAGTGTATATATAAAT
>WWET01007852.1:6942-30065 GCA_011038615.1 Limnodynastes dumerilii | reverse complement strand
CAAACTTTCGAAATAGCGAAAATTCGCAATTTAGTGGTCGAAATACAGATTTTCGAAATTGTCATTTTCTAACCGGGGACTGACTACTTGTGAAAACACCTACACATACTAAAACATACTTTAGATTTCTACAGGGTGGTAACTGTATAAAATCAATTTTTATTACCTGAAAAGGACCCTCTGTTGGTAGAATATGAGATGGTTCTATAGGAATAGACTTACCAACATTTTTCTTTAACAAAATAAGACATGACTTAACCTTCTTATCTGCCTTTCCAGAAAATCCTGGTGCACACCAGTATGATCTTACCAACCTGCTCATACCTCCCCTCCCTAAGTGGGTCAGACCATGTGCTGCTTTAGTTAGGGCAGGGAGATACGCCCTGGGAGCCACTGGCTTCCCTTGTCCATCCTTCCAAAGCCCTGTGGGCTCCTGATCACATCTTTTCGACTTCCAGACGGCCTTTTCCTGTGGGGAACACAAATTCTGCATTTTTATTAATCTTTGCATGGATAATGATTCAAACACCATTAATTTATAAAAAATTTCCAATGGTACAAATGCAGCCGCTCTCTTTGCAGCCTCATCATCCCTTTGGTTACCTAGTGATACCATGTCAGTCTCGTATGTGTTTGCTTTGCATTTGATAACTGCAACCTGTGTTGGCAGTTGTATGGCTTCTAACAGTCCTTTTATGTGTCTAGAGTGTGCTACAGGTGTCCCAGCTGCTGTCATAACGTTTCTGAGTCTCCACAGGGCTCCAAAATCATGCACTACGCTGAAAGCATACCTTGAATCTATATAGATATTAGCAATTTTTCCTTCTGCTAATTAACATGCCCTTCTCAAAGCTTCAAGTTCTGCTACCTGTGCTGAGTGAGGTAGTCCCAAAGCTTCTACTATACCTTCGTCGTCTACCACATCATAAAAAGTACACAATTCACCTGTGTCAGTCTGTCAGATCCGTGTAAAAGATCACATCTGCACTATCTATCAGGGTGTCACGTATTTCAGGTCTTGCACTAAAGGTTTGATTTAAATAGTCTATACAATCACGAGTGTCTGTTTGTCCGCTAAATTCAGTCGTTTCCAGATCCCCGTCCACCCTTTGTGCATCATGAGGCACAGATGGTAAATACGAAGCTGGAATTAGCGTACTACACCGTTTAATTGTGATATTAGCGGGTGCCATAAGCGCTAGTTCCCATCTTATAACCCGTGCAGAGGAGACGTATCTAGTCTGAGCTGAATTCAACAGGGCAGATATAGCATGTGCTACATGGACAGTCAAATCATGGCCTAATACTACATCCTCACTTTTACTGACCAGAAGAGTGGCAGCCGCCACTGCTCTGAGACAAGTTGGGAGTGACTTAGCTACAGTGTCTAGCTGAGCACTGTAGTACGCCACTGGCCTGTTAGCTTCTCCGTGTTTCTGTGTCAAGACTCCTGCCGCACAATCAACAGCTTCCGTGCAATATAGGTCAAAAGGTTTAGTATAGTCAGGGATTCCAAGGGCTGGAGCTGACATTAAACCTTCCTTTAAATTCTTAAAGGCTTGCTCTGACTCTTCTGTGTGTATTACAGGGTCAGGCTTAGAAGCAGAGGTTAGCTCCTGTAATGACAAAGCTAGTATGGCAAACCCAGGAATCCAATTCCTGCATTATCCACACGCTCCCATAAATGAACAAATTTGCTATTGATTCTACGGTAGTGTCATCTCCTGTATGGCTTTGATCCTGTCTTCTGTCAAATGTCGTAACCCTTTGGTGAGGCAGTATCCCAAGTATTTGACTTTGGTTTGACATGGCTGCAACTTTTCCTTAGATACCTTGTGTCCTGTTTGTGCGAGATGAAACAACAATTCCTTAGTATCACACAATAATGCCTCAAAAGATTCAGAACATAACAATAAATCATCCATATACTGTATCAAAACTGACCCATTACTGGATTGAAAAGATAGCAAATAACCATGTAAAGCTTGAGAAAAGATACTGGGGCTGTCAACGAAACCTTGGGGTAACCGTGTCCATGTGTATTGTACCCATCTGAATGAAAATGCAAAAAGGTACTGGCAGTCAGGGTGTAGGGGAATAGAGAAAAATGCAGAACACAAATCAATAACGGAAAAATAAGTAGAGGTCACTGGAATTTGCATATTTGGAATATGACAGCTGGATTAGGCACTACAGGCACTACAGGAAACTGACTCTTTACAACCTTATTAACACCCCTCATCTTCCACAAGTCTATAACCCCTCCCCCTAGCATTCTTGACTAGGAATATGGGACTATTTGCTACACTAGAGGTGCAAATCAGGATCCCTTGCTGTAACAACTGTTCCATGACAGGAAGTACACCTATTTCAACCTCAGGTTTCAAGGGATGCTGTGGTATTTTTGGCGCTTGCCTACCACTTTTTAGCCATTAATCCAGTGTCTTGCCCATGCTTGGTCCACAGGGGACCTGGTAACTGTGACAACATTTCCTCTATCTGAATATCCAAGAATACACCATCAGGAGTACAATAAATCACACAATCCATCTTACACAGCAGGTTACAAGGAGAAAAGAATGTTTAGTGTGCAAATGATCAATAGTGACTTCCGCCGGTGTCGTTAGGGGATACTGTTGCACCTCCTCTGAAACTCATACTGCGCGTATGGTTTTCCTGGTTAAGGGTAAATCAAGAGGAGAAGTTAGTACAGATCTGGCCGCCCCTGTATCCACAAGAAAGGTTTGATTAATGCCTGCAATATTGACATCTACATTTAGCTCTTCATTTGGGCCGCTAATCAATCCTCTCTGCATGAGATCATAGGTATGACCTGATCCTCATTGATATTGGGGACCAGCTGCCTGATCCCTCCTGACATGAGAGATAGCATGTTCCACTCTCCTGTCGTCAAACCTCTCACCACCTTCTTCCCTGGGTCTATAATGTAATGTGTGGATGTGGGTGTGACTGTGGTTGTAGAGCTTGTATGCTCAATGGGTCATTAGTTTCTCAGACTGTCTCTCCTTCTTTTTAACCACATTTCTCTCATGGGACACTGCTAATGATCTTATTTTTACTACATCTAGATCCTGTCACTCTGGTTCTGATATCTGGATGCTTTGCCTTACCGTTTCCAGAAATCCAGTCATCAAAACAGAGACTGCCAACTCTCTATGGTGTGGATTAACCTTAATATCTTCAATACTCATATATTTTACCATGTCTGCAAGAGCCCTTTGAATAAAATCATCTACACCCTCATTGTCTTTTTGTTTAATTGTAAAAAGCCTTTGCCACTCTATGAGGCTGATTCAGAGATGCGATTGCAAAAAGATCGCAAATATACGCATCTAAGGTTAAGATCTTAGCAGGTTCCAGCCCACTGCATAAAGAGTCACCGCCCTTGCAAACAGCGGTGGATCTTAAACTTAGACCACCATTGACTAGCCCTAACTCTGCGCTGGCAGTTGAGATCTTAAGTGACGTAGTAGCGTATATTTAAGATCCCAAGTGTCAGCCCGCGCCCACTTTCCCTCATTTCCCTGCCTCCCCCCGCCCATTTCCATGTAAATCCTTAAGATCTTTAAGATTCGCTGCACTTAAGATCTTAAGTGCTTGCGATCGATTCACACTTACGATCTTAGCGAATTTACGCTCCTAACCGCTACGTACATGGCGTTGCACTATTACTACGCATGCGCAGTTTTGCGAATTTTCTAAGATCCTAAATATACGCTAAGTGCCGTGGAAATCGTATCTCTGAATCAGGCCCTATGTGTACAGGGATTTTTACACCTAGTTGTTTACAGATATTATTAACGTTAGTCTGATTGTCTGCATCAGTTAAAGGTTTGTCTTCTGCTAATTGGCAGACTTTAAAGTAGTCTGTGAAATCAGTACTATAAGGAAGGCAAGCTCTAAGCAACACACGCCAATCTTTGTTTGTGGGCTCATGCGCATTTCCCAAATCCCTAATATATTTCCGGCACTTGGCCAAATCCTTAATAGGGTTAGGGAATTCCGCTATCATGTTACGCAGTTCTGACCTAGACCATGGAGTGTACATTGTAACCGTTTGTACGAGTACAACCCCTTCAGTATTAGCATTCCCAGTAGGCACACTTAATGTGTGCACTGGGTTCATCCCTTCACATCCTAAACAGTTTCATTGTTTCTATGTTTACCGTTAGTGTCTACACAAATAGGATCTTTACTTGCTGTTGACCTAGTTAAATGTGCTGGGGATTCATCTACAAATATGGTTGCAGATTGCATATGTAACTAGTAACTGCGTGGGCAGGTGGCGCTATAACTACGGGTAAAGCATGAGTATTTATGGGTAAAGATGTGGCAGTGGATGTAGCAGCAGCTTGAAGTGCGGCTGTGGGAGCAGCTGCAACGGGTATTGCTGGGACTTGTAATGTCGCTGTAGCAGCATATGTCCCAGCACTTGGCCTAGTGCGATTAGCATGTAACTGCAGTATGTGTGTAAGTGCAGATATTAATGAGGGGTCATCCTCCTTATCATTATCCCCAATGTTCCCCTTAACTAATTCCTCATCTAGCACAGGATACAGTCTAGCTACAACATTCTTCTCTCACATGAACTGGTTAACCTAGACCAGTCTTTGCAATACTGCGTTGCAACAACACCATATTTCCTATCCATAATAAACAAAGCCGACCCCCGCAGCATATCTGGTCTCTCTTCAGTACATGGTCCACTCGCCATGCCCATATTGACCCGTCTGTTATCTCCATCTCGAGATAATCCGTTACCCATATCGAAACCGTCAAAACCATATGGGTAGGTCGTAGCACACAAGCGTACACTTACTTACGCAAGGGAAACACAAATCCAATATGTCCAATAACATAGCGTACACTTCATTGCAAATATCCACTATCAGAGCGCATCAAAAACAGTGTTATCTTTTCTCACTGTAAAAGTCCCAAATCCCTGCATACAGATTTCTCAATAGCCCCTCGGCAGAGCAAAACCCCTTTACACCAGCGTACAAAGCAATGCTAATAAGTCCCAGGACATCTCATCTAATGATTCTACCCCAGTTAAACAGAAGCAATCTCTACAATGTTTCCACGGTGTCCAACTCATAAATACTACAAGGAAAATAAAAAGTCTTAGCGTGTGGCAGCAGTAGGATAAAAACACGTGTTTGTGCTGTTAATGTGATCGCAAATGTACCGATATAACCAGCACTTAAAGATTAGCCCCGACTAGACTAGCATGCAATTGCGAACTCACACACAACTCTGTCCCAAATTTACAGTTAGTTTCCCATCTGCACTTTGCAGTGTTCGGTCGACTGACACAAGGCACAAAATATTAGCAAATAAAAATATCACATTTACTTACCATATTAAACTTCCGCTCACGAGCCCCCAAATTGTTGAGTCAGTGTATCCCCAAAAGTACCAAGTGCGGCAGTACGCAATTATATACAAATATACCTGAAATTAATAAGAGTCAAAAATGTGGTCCAACCTGCAAAAGTGTGTTTTATCTCAGCAGGGACAGAGTTAACCAAAAGTGCAGGTCTCCCGATACAGCAGTGCGACCAGTCACTGGCGAGACATCAATACAAGTCATCTGGTGTCCAACACCCAGGCACAGTGCTTTTTAACAGTAAACATCAAAAGGGTAACCGAACACAACTTGATTGGAGTGTTCTCACGACCATCCTGGTTCCCTAGCTCGTCATTTGTCTCGGGGTCTTCTATTGTTCTTACTTCCTAGGTTCATCAGCATAATTGGGGAGACGTACATATCATATCAAAATTTATTAATGCCTATAACTTGAGATCGCTTTATGCGATCTCTTAGCCGAAAATATAATCTCTACTACAACATCATATTCTACGCTACAAGTCTATATTATGATAATCATTCGACGATCGGCGGCAATTAGCTGAATAAACCATCTGCTAATATAAAACACAGTTTTAATAAATAGGAACGTGTATATATGTTTATTAAAGTGTAAAATCAAATGTTAGAAAAGCCAGCGAAAATACGCACACACACTCCTAATCACACGCATTGTTGCGTAAAAGTGCGTTCACGTTTTCCCACACTTTTCCTCTGTCCTTTTTTCTCATTCCTTGCAAAGATTAATTTTATTTTTAAAATGTTTTATTTCTGTTTCCACAGACCCTACTATAAAATTTACATTTTTCAAGAGCCAAGCCGCAATCCACTTACTGGATGTTCTCATCATGATACAAGATCACCGGTTGGAAACCTCGATATTTAAAAAACCTACAGACTTTAATACGGTCTTGCATGCACATAGTCACTATCCCCGAGCCCTCATTAGGGGCCTCCCTTATGCCCAAGCTCATCAATAGCAATCTTGATGTGGCAGAACTACAAATGAACCAAGCTTTAACATACTTTGATGATGACACCTTGAGAACAGCTCAATAGAAGATTTGCACAGTAACAAGACAATCACTGCTTTCAACCAAACCAGCTAAAAAACTGCACAATTGCATTCCATGGGTCACCCGTCATCACCATCTTAGTTTCGTTCACAAGAGGGTGGTATGCTCTCTTTGGCCCATCGTGAGTACAGATACATCGATCCTGGTTTTCAAGAAAAAATCATTATTACCTAGTAACACCAAGGGTAAAAGCCTCTGTGATTTGCTGTGCAATAATGACATCTGCAGTATGCCCCCTAATACTGTCACTCATTTTTTGAGTCGACAACCGGGTTGTTATAGGTGCACAGGTTGTGTGACCTGCACCCAGATGATCACTGGTTCTTATTTCATCCATCCTATTAGTCATCACAAGTTTCATATCTCTTCAGTGGACTCCTGCAACACTAAATTCGTAATCTACATGATCTGGTGTCCCTGAAAGAAATTATACATGGGGAAAACAATCCACAAGTTGAAGGAGAGACTTGCGCTTCACAAATCTGCGGTTAATTCCAGTTTAGAAGGAAGAAATGTTGACCAGCCGGTAGCCAAGCATCGGTTGCACATGGGACATACCTTGCAGGACCTAAAGTAGATAGGCATTGACTACGTTCCTCTGTCATTTCAGGAAAGGTGGGGGTGTGTGGCCGTGAGAACATCTATAGCAATGGGAGAGTAAATGGATTTATAGACTCTGCGCAAGCCCTTTAGGCTTGAATGAGACCTTACCCCTCAATTGTTTCCTTTGATACTTTGAATTTCCCTGCTCTGCATTACCCTGCTATTTTGATGTGTTGATCTACATTCAAAATGTCTGTTATGGTCTTCGGGGCTGATCCAGACCTACGCCGCCGCACTAGTTACAGTGGCCATATAGGTAAGAACGGCATTTCTGCCGTTCTGCGCATGCACCGGGCAGATGTTGCTTAGGATCGGGCGTCCCTAACTGTTGCGTAGTTACGACAAGAGGGTAGCCTTCTGCTGGCATAACAGTGGGTAATTACGCCGACCAAAGGGGGAGTGTCGGGGGAGTGCTCCAAAGCTACGATGGATCAGGCCCTTCGTCCCTTATTATTATTATTTTTATTATATCTTTATTGTTTTATTTTAGTTTTATGTTTATCTTTATTCCTTTCATGCCATTATCCTCCCCTTTTTTTGCTTTGTTTCTTTCCCTCTTGCTTCTGCATCCCCTGCACTTGTTTTGTTTTTGCTGACTGTATTTTGTTTATGTCCGCACAGTTGCTATGCCCACCGCCTGCCTGTGATAGCTAGGGAATTGTGAGCCCTGCCTCCGATGTCATTGGCGACGTTGCAGGAAGTACACTCCTGGGCTCTTTCCACCTGGAAGCATGGTGGTAATGGCTGCGTGTGGTAAGTGTAATTTTTAAGTTTCTATAGATATCCCTGTCTTGTGGTGGTACTGTATGCTTGTATTTTGCTGTTGTCTGTTTTTTTGGTTGTTCCCTGATGAAAATCGTCAGACTTTGATATGCTAATTTAAGCGTTAATAAATTACTGTTTTAGCCATTTATTCAAGACTCCAGAGTGCCTTCTATCTTTTAGACCGCATATACGCAATCTACGTATCGAAATGATATGCAGATTACGTACAATAGCTACTACGCATGCGCAGTAGCTACTGTTTATTGAACTACGTCCGTCTATGGAAGACGGACGTAGTTCTGGATCCGGCCCATTATCCCAAAAACTAAATGAATTCGACTTATCTGGGAAAACAATAGTAGTCACCTAAAAGAAGACAGTGCCATATTTTGCATAAACACATTGGAAATACGTTCATAAAATATAGATTAAATACACAAAATGAGGGATGATCTAGGTAGACTGGAGGAATGGTCAAGAGTATAGCAACTGCTGTTTAATAATAAAAAATGCAAAATCATGCACTTGGGACACAAAAACCCAAAAGCTCAAAATATCCTTAATGGCACTACATTAGAAACTACTGAGGCCAAAAGGAATCTAGGAGTCATTATTTCATTTGACTTAAAGGTAGCTAAGCAATGTAACAAAGCAATGAGAAAGGCAAGTCAAATGCTTGGTTGCATAGGGAGAGGAATTAGTAGCAGAAAGTAGGGATGCCTCTTTATAGATCAGTGGTACGACCTCACCTAGAATACTGTGTACAGTTCTGGAGGCCATATCTCCAGAAAGACATAAATACATTAGAGACTGTGCAAAGAACAGCAACTAAAATGGTACAAGGCATGTGTCACAAAACATACCAAGAAAGGCTAGAAGAACTAAACATGTATAGCTTGGAGCAGAGAAGGGAGAGGGGGGACATGATATCAACTTTCAAATAGCAGCTTTCAAATACATCAAGGGTTGTGACCAGCTAGAGGAGGGTACCATTTTTCAAAAGAAAAGGTGTAATAGAACACGAGGGCATGGATATAAACTGGAGGGTGGTAGATTCAAATGAAATGTGCGGAAAAACTACTTCACTGAAAGGGTGATAGATGAGTGGAATAGCCTCCCATCTGAGATGGTTGAGGCCAATACAGTAGAACAGTTTAAACATGCTTGGGATAAATATAAGGATATCCTAAATCTCAAACTACATTGAAGGTAAATAGAGTCTAGGGTCAGTATAGTTTTAAATAAACAACTGGGCAGACTGGATGGGCCATGTGACTCTTATCTGCCGTCACTTTCTATGTTTCTATGGTTTTATATAAATACATAAATGCAATAGTTCACAAACCAATAATAAATAACAAATAAAAGATAAAACAGATAAGCTCAAAACTGAAGCATATGATACAACAGCTGTAAGTATTATATATAAAAAATTGGACCAAAAACAAGTTAAACAGGGTGACTGATCAACTTTAAAATGCAATTAGAAAATATAATATGTCTAGCAGCTAAACCGAAAAGCTGATTCTTATGTAGACGTAGAGAGGACTACAAACAATTTAACCACTATACAGTATATAATGCTCCTCAGTAATTTTAAATATAAAGGTAAATGGTAATAATAAAAACGGATCAGGAATACTTTTGTTCAGTCCATATTGATAAGATGACAGAAAGGTCTTTGATGTGATTGTTAAATTAAAGCCAGTTGGATATTGCAGGAGTTTGAAGATGATAGACAAACAAGGTAAAGAAGGCCTCTGCGTAGGTGGAGGTGAACCAGAAAACTAAGATAGGGAAGCAGATGTAGGTTGGAAAAAAAAAACATATGGTAATCTGAACATTGGTATTAAATGATCTTTTTTTATTTAACTTGTGAGTTATAGCATTACACTAAATGTTTTTGGTTGATTTAAAAAGTTCAAGTTTAAAATTTGTATGATTTGTACTAATTAGAATAAAGTTGATTGGTTCCATATGAATGACTCTAAGGGCTAGATTTAATCAGCTGCGGGAAAGGAAAAGTGGAGATGTTACCCATAGCAACCAATTAGATTCTAGCTTTTACTTTCCTAATACATACATATATGTCAGCTAGAATCTGATTGGTTGCTATGGCCAACATTTCCACTTTTTCATTCCCGCAGCTTAGTAAATCTAGTGCTAAGGGCTATATTTATTAAACTGCAGTAAAGGAAAAAAGTAGATGTTGCCCATAGCAGCCAATCAGATTCTAGCTGACATTTTCTAGTATGTAATAGGAAAGTGAGAGCTAGATTCTGATTGGTTACATCTCCACTTTTCCTTTGCCGTAGTTTAATAAATCTAGCCCTAGAGCTGTATTAGTACAACTGATTGAAAGACTGAAATGGGGCTGATTCTGAGTTTAGAAGTAACAGCAATAACATGTAAATCTGCACCTGAACAATCCATGTTGCCATGTGAGGTGTGCTAATGACATCTTTTGAATGCAGGGAAAATACTTAACTTTTATTTACTGCACACAAATAACAGGGTTGAGCTTAAAAGGCTCTTCATCACTATAATTCTATTTGGACAGATTACATTTGCCTGTCATTTGCAGTTTAATATGGTTTTGCCAATCTGTACCTTTCCACCAGTTTTTGCTGTGATTCCCAAGCTGTGGGACTCATTGTTTTGCATGGACATTCTCCTAACCTAACCCTAGGGGCTGCTGTTTGAACTTAGCAACCTTGATTAATTTACAGCACCTGAGCATCTGGCATATAAGGACGCCTATATCTAACTCAGGTGCTGGTCATTTTTCTTTGTCAGCCCCTTGTTGAACCCCTGTCCTGCTTTTGCCTTGGTTATTTGTGATCCAGCTCCCCTTGTGCTGTTTGTTGGATACTCCTTGATTTTTGGTATATATTTATGTCATTTGTATGTTTGCTTTTGGGTTTTCATTGTGCTCTAGTTTTCAATGTTATCTGGACTCCTGTTTGTATTTCAGTACATTTGTATCATTGTATGTCAGTTACCCCTTTGCTCCTACTTCTAGTGTTTTGGATTACTACTACCTTGTGCTCAGTGTGCCCTCTGACTTCTGATTATACTTCTTAGTGTTTATAGCCTGTAGGTTTTGTATTGTTCCTGGTTTTGTTATTGTTGCTCTCAGTTCACATTCTTCTTTTATCTCTATTCTGTTGTTTGCTCTAATAAATACTTTTGGTTTATTCGCTGCCTTCCAGGGATCGTGACCTGCTAGGTGTCCTGCAGCCCAGACTATCCTCGCCATCAGGGGCTCTAGTGAAGACCAGGCCTCAGTTAGATTCCACACCCTGGGTGCAGCTCTGTAACAAGGAGGATGTTACAGCTGCCGTCGCCACTTGCGAACGGCCAGCTGATCTCTTACCCTGCGACGCGTCCCGCACCTCTGCCATTGCCGTCTCCCCACGTGGGACTTCCCCGTCCGACGGCAGTCCTAGCAACGGCGTCCCAGCAACCAGCTACACGCGGGCGCCGCTGCTACATCAGGCGCGCGTCCCACGTGTTAACCCCGCGCCTCCTGCTTTCAAAGTTAATCCTCATCTAGGGGGCTGGGCAGCTACTGGCCAATCAGGTTCCATCTCCTCCTATATCAGGTCCACTCTGTCATACTGTCAGCGCCGGTTATAGCGTCTGTTTATCAGCCTGTGACCTGCTAATTTGTTCTCTCCTGTGCCTCTGCCTTGTGCCCTGTGCCAGTGACTTCTGAGTGTCCCATCGTTTACCTTGCATTTTCCAGTCCCGTTGTTCCTGCCGTCTCCTCCTTGCTCTCTCTCCCACCTTAGTGTCTCAGCCTCCCCTGGTCTCCTTATTTACCCAGTGTGCATGTGTTTGTTCCCTCTGGGGAGTCCCCACTTCTTGTGTGTCAGGAAGAGTGTTTGCCCCTATTTGTGGAGTTAGTCCTGTTTGTCCGGTTAGTCTCACCTCAGTCTGTTTTGGTCACGTTCTTTGTTCCGTGTAGTCAGTCGCCGATCAGTACCTTCTGGTCCGCCTTCTCCCCCTGTTCCTGCTCTTATCTTCACTTACCTATTATACTCTCTTCTTGCATTTCTCTTCCCTCCCGGGTATTCTCTACAGGGCGTATCCTGACGGATTCCTATCAGCTCCAGTCTATCCCCACCTTCAGGGGCTCTAGCGAACACTCGGTCCGACTTCAGGCTCTACGAACTGGTGAGTTGCCCGGCTTTTCCTCTCTTACTCACGGGTCACCCCGGTCCTCCGTCGAGGTAAACCCGGGGTACCCTAACAGTTACCACCACCCAATACATACAGCATCCTAGTAACCACCACCCAAAACATAAAGCATCCAAGTAACCACCACCCAAAACATACTGCATCCTAGTAACCACCACCCAATACATACAGTAGTGTAGTGACCACCACCCAAAATATACAGCAACCTAGTGACCACCACCTGAAACACAGAGCATCCTAGTGACCACCGCCTGAAATATACAACATTTTTATGGTCTCTCTTCTATACAGACATCATTTTAGCAACCACCACCCATGACAGTCAACATTCTAGTCTTCTTCAAATAAAATAGGAGCTGCTTAGTGGCCTCCAGAGGCCAGTGGCCTACTGGGAAAATTCTCTGTAAGTCCTATGGCGAATCCGCCCCTGGACAGAGATGAGACTGGAGAAGGCCTTGAGGATAGAGGGTCCTTCTAACAATGGCTTTGCAATCTAGAAGGTAGATGGAGCCTAACTGGAAATATGTAATGGGGGAATGGGAGAGGGGACTAGAGGACTGAAGTAAGATAAGGGTATGAGTGAGTTCAGAGAGGGGACAGTGGAGGGACATGGGAGAGGCATGGAGGGAAAATTGAAGGGGGAGTTAAGAGAAAGTGGTAGAAGAGGAGGTGAGGGTGGATCTTCCTAAAGATCTTCGTTTTGAAGGATTGCTTGAATATACGCAGGTTAGGGGATAACCAAGACAGACTAATGGAGAATGTTCCAGAGAAGAGGGGCAGCACGGAAGAAGTCTTGCATGCAGGAGTAAGATGTGGTGATCAGATGGGAGGTGAGATGGCAGCTGTTGGCCAATCTTTGACAGTAATAGGTAGTGAGACTTGAGATGAGGGAAGAGGGCGCTATTCCTAGGGCAGCCATCAGAGGAGGGGGGGGGGGGTTGCCGGGACTATTATCCTGGGCCCAGAGAGAGCGGGGGCCTCCCGATACTCCCCATATCTCTCCATTAGCATGTCTTGGCCTCATCCTACCACCCATACTTTCTGCTGAAGATGTGTAGAAGGCTGCCCATCAACCTGCTGTGAATCATAGCTGCAGGTCGGTGACATCCCACAGGTGTGTTCCCCCAGTCATGGGGGAGGGAGGGAGGTCAGCAGTCAGGTGACAAGTAGGTGTGGCCTGAGTCTTGTTGGGCGGGTCCAGGTGGGACTGGGGGCGGAACTGGGCAAAAGCTGTCAGAGGTTGTCAGCTTAAAACAGCACTCAGCACTCCATGTATGAGTGCTGAGCGCTACAGCGTTATACATACATACACTCCTACATGGATCTATACATACACTCATACATGGAGCTATACATACATACACTCCTACATGGAGCTATACATACATACACTCATACATGGAGCTATACATACACTCATACATGGAGCTTATCCAGATACTCTCTATCTTACGGTCTTCAACCGTGAAGAGCTCATCAATAGGGGATTCTGAACCTTTATTTAGCAGGGAAAGCTAAAGAATCAGTTTAGTAAAATTACATCAGGAAACTTCAAATGGGGGCATTTACTTCCCTAACCTCAAGCTTTAAAGCCACGCTGGTATTTTACCTATTATAAGGGACTTGTTACACCAGAGGGAGACTTATGCTAATACCCCTATTGAGCGGTCTTTACTTAAGGACTGCTCTTTAATTTCCTTTTTGCATATGCACAAACAGGAGTTTCCAGAGGATGTACTGTCAAACCCATTATTTATGTCTACATGCGTCTACAAGCGGTGGTGTGAAAGGTGCTGACCCGGGTTTTTCAACTCAGGTCTCACCTAACACACCTGACTGGAGGGATTTGTTTACTGTTGCTATGACATCAGTAAACAAATCTCTCTCCCGGATGCACGGGCAGCCCTTCACACCAGGATTTTTCTGGGTCTACCTTGCAGTGTTTTAAGTGTTTTAAGTTGTTGGTATTTTTTGTTTGTTTGGTTTTTTTTTACCACTAATCACCCTGCAATAAACCAGATTGAAAATCCTGGGTTTTTGCCGGGTGGTGATGTAAAAGTGGTATAAGGGTCATTAAAATTTATGTTTGTTCCAATTCATCATCTTTAACTATGCGCTTCTAAATGACCAAATCAAACTTCACTCTTGCCACTAGATGGCAGTTAAAGTCTCCCGTAATACCTTTAAATGTGTAACAAACTATACTAAAGACCAGATCCTAAGATTAAAAATAAGTGAAAATCAAGTGAAAAGTTACACCTGGGCTAAACCATATTTCAGAGGAAATCACATTAATTTTATTCTTTGCTTGCAGGGAGAACATTCTACTTTGTTTATTGCACACATATAATTTCCAGCTTTAATTATAAAACTTATTATTTAGATTTGGTCAGGAAGCATCATCACTCAACTTCTAATACTCTACAACAGATGAAATTTGCCTATCCTGCAATTCAACATGGTTTTAACCAGGTGTAAAATTTCCATCTGTTTTACAAATCTGGAATTGGTACTAAATGTTTGCTTTATTTCCAAGATTTTGTTAAACATAAACAGCAGTTTCTGTGGTTTTTATTGTGTATATTTAAACCATTTTAATGTTGGAAGTATATTTTTATGTGTGTGCTCTGCTTAAATGGCTACACACTACATAAATGTTAGCAATAAGGTTGTGAGTGCAAACACATTTCATAAACAGACCAGCAAATAGGTTATTGACTGGTAACTCGAGACGATTATGCATGATATTGTTTAAAACACTTGTTAATTGTAACACACAACACACACACTTTAAGAATTTTATCAGATTTGTATGTCTTGCATGGTGTTGGGAGATCACCACAGGAAGTTGGTACATATAGATAATTTAGCAGCAGCAGGTTGCTTTACGGTAGGAGTTACTAGGGAGACACATTTTACCATAGTGCTTGAAAATTGTACCGAAAAATTGTAATGAGATATCTAGTATACATTAACTATCAGTTAATGAAGTCAAAGTACCACCTAACAGCAGGGATGCTGTTTTCTTGCATAAGTCGCATGTCGGCTCATGCCTTGGGAAGATGTTCTGTAGTGGATCCACAAAGAGAGGTTAAGGTTGGTTTATGGACGTGGAGAGGGGGGGAGAGGGGACGACAGGGGAGTCCATATGGACCTCCAAACATCTGTACATATGGAACACGTTTGGCGTTCTGGATTCAGTCCAGAGTTAGGATGTCTTGCTCCAGCATACAAAATGGTGCACTCATGTATCATATAGTGAGACGCACTACTTACATAGTGAACTCAAACAATATCATACAAAATAAAAATAAAAATGGATGCATACAGCACTGAGATGGAATTATGTAAACATACATTCCTTAAAGATACACTGTGAGACTGGAAAATCACATTCATAACAAATATATACTTAATATATTAACCAATTCAAAGGCTTTGACAGGTACCAGAATTGCTAAACATGAAAATAATTGATCATATAACTTTGGAGCAGTGGATGGGAAACATACACACCAGATAGGGAGCACATTAAAATAAATAGATGAAACAGTCATCTACAAATTTCAAGGGAATTACATTTAAATCGCTCTTATAATAACAGAGGGCCGTGTCCAGAATTCTCCTTGCAAGAGATATCTGCACATGCTTGTGCCAGATATTACAAAGTGGATCTCCATTAAGTTCAGTGCACATGGAAATTCGTACATAGGGTCTTTCCATGGCTAAATCTCACTTTAGAGGTGCAGCATAGCATAGCATGCAGCATAGCATTTGGGGGCGGAGAACATAAGGTAGCACTTAAGGTAGCTTTATGGCTGCAGAAAATGGCTACGGTCTGCAGGAGAGAGGGAAGTAACAGGGAAGTTCCCTTACCTCCGCATAGTCTGGATATGGCCCAGAATTAGGATGTCTTGCTACAGCATACAAATTTGTGCTCTCATGTATCATATAGTGACACGCACTAGTTAAATAGTGAACTTATACCGATGTACCACACAAATTATGCAACATCAAAAAGAATACTTCAATGTATACCATGCTGAGCTGGAATTAAGAAAAAAAGTAAAGCATTATAAGAGTAAAAGTTACAGTAAAGGTATAAGAGATGCTAAAAATCATACTGATGAAAATATATACTTAATATATAAGCCAGCTGATCCTACATAATTCAGTAAAAGAAAAGGAAATTCATTTCTGCATAAATTAATAATACGACATAAGAGGTGGAATATTATCATCATCATATAATCCTCGAACATCTCCTGCCATAAAAGATGGTATATTACCGCATATATGCCACACATTCCCATATCAATAAAAGAGGTAAGTGAAATTAATTTATTCATACATAAGAGATAGCATATTACTAATAACTGTTGGTAACAGAAAACAAATGAAGAAAAGTTGAATAAAATAATACCATGCCAGTTATATCCACATTATTACAGAAACATAATTAATGTTTTCATTCAAACCAAATAGTGATATGCTTCTCAGAGATCTACCTTGTTTCCATATTTAGAAGGAATTGCTACCACACAAATGAAGGTGCACTTTAAGTTAAAAAAAAACAAAAAAAACAAAAAAATAAATATATAAAAAATAAAAAAAACGAAGAAGTAGAAATAGGAATTAAAATTCCTATTTCTACTTTTTTGTTTTTTTTGTTTGTTTTTTTCTACATATAGGTAGACATAAATCACACCGAGCTGTGCTGTGTTTAAATCTGCCATCAGTCTTTAAATACTACTTTGACCCTGGTAGTAAACAGAAAAAATTCAGGCAAACTCAACTACTATGCCTTGAAAACAAAAGATTAAAGCTAAAATATTAGGCATTTTCTCAAATGTAATAGGGCTAGAGGTGGGTTTGCGCTGTCTGTTGGTTATAGACCGCATACAGTGGTGTAGCTACAGGGGTCGCAGCGGTCGCAATTGCGACCGGGCCCCTGAGCTAGGGGGTGTTACAGCTGCCGTCGCCACTTGCGAACGGCCAGCTGATCTCTTACCCTGCGACGCGTCCCGCACCTCTGGCATTGCCGTCTCCCCACGTGGGACTTCCCCGTCCGACGGCAGTCCTAGCAACGGCGTCCCAGCAACCAGCTACACGCGGGCGCCGCTGCTACATCAGGCGCGCGTCCCACGTGTTAACCCCGCGCCTCCTGCTTTCAAAGTTAATCCTCATCTAGGGGGCTGGGCAGCTACTGGCCAATCAGGTTCCATCTCCTCCTATATCAGGTCCACTCTGTCATACTGTCAGCGCCGGTTATAGCGTCTGTTTATCAGCCTGTGACCTGCTATTTTGTTCTCTCCTGTGCCTCTGCCTTGTGCCCTGTGCCAGTGA
Organism: Limnodynastes dumerilii; assembly: GCA_011038615.1. Classification (NCBI taxonomy): domain Eukaryota; kingdom Metazoa; phylum Chordata; class Amphibia; order Anura; family Limnodynastidae; genus Limnodynastes; species Limnodynastes dumerilii. The sequence continues at coordinate 12,680 of WWET01007852.1, read as the reverse complement.
CTTCTGAGTGTCCCATCGTTTACCTTGCATTTTCCAGTCCCGTTGTTCCTGCCGTCTCCTCCTTGCTCTCTCTCCCACCTTAGTGTCTCAGCCTCCCCTGGTCTCCTTATTTACCCAGTGTGCATGTGTTTGTTCCCTCTGGGGAGTCCCCACTTCTTGTGTGTCAGGAAGAGTGTTTGCCCCTATTTGTGGAGTTAGTCCTGTTTGTCCGGTTAGTCTCACCTCAGTCTGTTTTGGTCACGTTCTTTGTTCCGTGTAGTCAGTCGCCGATCAGTACCTTCTGGTCCGCCTTCTCCCCCTGTTCCTGCTCTTATCTTCACTTACCTATTATACTCTCTTCTTGCATTTCTCTTCCCTCCCGGGTATTCTCTATAGGGCGTATCCTGACGGATTCCTATCAGCTCCAGTCTATCCCCACCTTCAGGGGCTCTAGCGAACACTCGGTCCGAGGCTCTACTCTACGAACTGGTGAGTTGCCCGGCTTTTCCTCTCTTACTCACGGGTCACCCCGGTCCTCCGTCGAGGTAAACCCGGGGTACCCTAACAGAGGAGGGGTATATGGAGAGATGGATGTAGACTGAGGGCAGGGGTGGATACGGGTATTCTCTATAGGGCGTATCCTGACGGATTCCTATCAGCTCCAGTCTATCCCCACCTTCAGGGGCTCTAGCGAACACTCGGTCCGACTTCAGGCTCTACGAACTGGTGAGTTGCCCGGCTTTTCCTCTCTTACTCACGGGTCACCCCGGTCCTCCGTCGAGGTAAACCCGGGGTACCCTAACAGAGGAGGGGTATATGGAGAGATGGATGTAGACTGAGGGCATAAGAGGGGTGGATACAACAGTGGGATGAATGTATAATATAAAATGTTTTTAAAACCTAAAATAGTTGCGCAATGAGACATCCTCAGAGTAAATTTAGACATTTATTTTAGTTTAAAAAAAGATTTTATTTGGTAATAAGGTTAACCACTACTGCTGGTATGACATGTTACTCATTTCATTATATTAGTAGGGGCACCTACAATTTAATTGTCCTACGACCCAACAAACCTTAATATTATATTAAATTAATTTTAATTAAATAAAATTAAAGTAACTGGCACATAATAATTGCAAAAACTTTACACATGAGCGATGAAATAGTAACATAAATGTTTGGTACAACTTTTTCCTGCTAAATACAGATATCATAAGAAAAGGGATTCTCATGAAAATCAGAACCGCAAGAAATCTGTAATTTAATTGTTAGTATAAATGCTCATTCCATAGTAACTGAAATGTCAGTAAAAGCACTAACTGTAGTTAAATAGCATGACATTTACATAAAAGGAGGAATGTAAACATATAAAGTACAATACAGTCATTAACAGAGTGTATAAAAAACATGAATAAGGAATACAATACATATACAAAGTAAAATTAAAATACAGTGCAAAAAGAACCCAATATGTAAGGAAAAAAAGATGCTGGATATGTGTGTAGGAGCAGGTGAATAAAGACAGAGACAGACAGTAGAGAGAAAAAGGTGGGAAGTGATGAGGACAAGGTAGAGGGGTGATGACAGGAGGGAGGACCTTGCACATAAGAGCTAACATGCTAAGTGAGAGAGTGCAAATAAAATGGGGAGGGCAGGTAAGCTTAGGTGGAGGAAGGGTAGGCTAGCCAGAGGGAGTGTTTAAAGGATTGGAGGGTGCTGGATTTCCTGATAGGATGTGGTAAGTTGTTCCAATGGAGAGGGGCAGCCCGGGAGAAGTCTTGGATGTGGGAGTGAGAGGTAGTTATCAGGTTGGAGTTGAGGCGACGGTCACCAGCAGAGCTGAGGGGACGGAAGGGAGTGTGGATGGAGATAAGGGAGGAGAGATAGGGAGCGGTGGAGGAGGAGAGAGTCTTGTAAATTGTGGTGAGGAGCATGAATAGAATTCTGAAAGGGACAGGAAGCCAGTGTAGAGATTGACACAGAGGGGAGGTGGAGGCAGTGTGATGAGTCTGGCTGCAGCATTTAGTATAGATTGTAGGGTTGCAAGACGGACAAGGGGTAGGCCAGGAGAATGTTGCAGTAATCCAGACGGGAGATAACAAGAGAGTGAATGAGTGTTTTAGTGGTGTCTGCTGTTAAAAAGGGTCTGATGCGAGTAATGTTGCAGAGATGAAAGTGGCAGGACAGAGACAGGGTGCAGATGTGGGGGGTGAAGTGAGAGAAAGGAGTCCAGGATGATGCCCAGGCAGTGGGCTTGGGTGGAGGAGGAGATGGTGGAGTCGCCAATAGTAATGGAGATAGTAGGGGTACAGGGGATTTGTGAAGGAGGAAAGACTACATTTTCCGTTTTGTCCATGTTAAGCTTGAGTAAACGATCGGACATCCATGAGGAGATGGCAGAGAGGCAATCTGATACTTTAGACAGAAGGTCAGGGGAGAGGTCAGGGGAGGAGAGATAGATTTGAGTGTCGTTAGCATAGAGGTGGTAGTTAAAGCCAAAGGAGCGGATGAGGTCACCCAGAGAGAAGGTGTAAAGTGAGAACAGAAGGAGACCAAGGATTGAGCCCTGGGGCACGCCAACAGGAAGAGGAGTAGTAGGGGAGGAGGAGCTAGGGGTTACGACAGAGAGGGAGCGGTTCCAGAGATAGGAGGAGAACCAGGAGTGGACAGTGCCAGAGAGGCCGAGGGAGCGAAGGGTGTGGAGCAGGAGAGGGTGATCAATGGTGTCAAAGGCTGCCGTTAGATCTAGGAGGATGAGAAGGGAGAAGTGGCCCTTAGATTTGGCAGAAAGGAGATCATTTGTGACCTTAGTCAGGGCACTTTCAGTGATGTGCAGGGGGCGGAACCCAGATTGGAGAGGGTCCAGGATGGAGTGGTCAGCAAGGTAGACACTTGTAAACAAACCGTTCAAGGTGAAGGGCAACAGGGAGATTGGTCGGTAGTTGGAGGGTGAAGTGGGGTCAAGGTTAGGTTTTTTAAGGATGGGGGAAACAAGAGCTTGCTTAAAGGGGGAGGGGAAGAAGCCAGAGGAGAGGGATAAGTTAAAGAGGTGGGCAAGATGAAAGTAGGGTAGAGAGTAGTAGTAGTAGTCAAAATTTCAAGTCCCAAAAGTATATTCACTGTGCATCTGCTGGGATTTTACTTCAGGGAGAGAGAAACGCAGAGTGCAGGACAGGTGAGTTTTAAACTCTTTCTTTACTATTTTACTTCTTCTCTTTTTTTGGTCTGTTTTGCCCACCGGAATAGCCATTGGTGTTCCTTGTTCATATGAACTAGAAACACCATTGGTGATTCCAGTAGGCGAAACATATATTTAAAGGTATACAATTATTTATTTATTTATTTTTTAATTATTATAAAAATAAAAAAAAAAAGATATAGTTTTATTTATTTACTTATTTTACATACACACATGCTGGCTGTGTATTACAGCGGTCTCCCTATATATCCCCCCTCCCTTTTCTTCTCCTAATAACAGCTATTAGGGGGGAGGAAAACAGGATATATGGTGAGACCACTGGAACATTTACTTTAAGGCCATCTTCAGCTATTAACAATCTAAACCAACATATAGTAAATTTAGCCATCAGCCAGCTCGCATTCGTTAGAGCAGGCCAGCGATTGGGAGTAATAGAGCTATTGATAGCAATGGTTCCCATATTGATTATAGCTTTGTAAATATGAAAAAGTTTGTTTTTATGAGCTAAAGACGGTCCTTACCTCATGAAATCAAACTGATCGAGGTTTCGTAATTGGAGCCCGATCTCTTTATTGTGATTTTGTGGTTCATGGTCAAGTATGTTAGTATGTTTCTCAATACACCCATATATATAATTGTGTAAGATATTTTTTGGGGTGAGTGAACTGTACAATAGGTCAGATCAGCTTGAGGATAGGTTTAATGATGCAGGCAAAATCAGTGAAAGCCCTCTGTAACAGGCAGGTTAAAAGCTATTTGTAATTGAGTCAATGAGCTGTCAGCATGTGTTACAGTACCTTGCAACCAAATACTTTGGTGTTAACTGATCAGCAGATAAGAGCCAGAGAAAAAGAGAAAACACATGGGGTGAAACTAAAATCTGCTGTGTATTTGAGAGAGCTTCTGAGCTGGTGAGTGGATGTGTAGGTCAATACTAACCATACTAAAATCCTCATTTTCCAGGGTTGTAAGCATGTATTCATGACCTTAACACTGTGGTTATAGAAATGCAAAATAAAGGAGGAAAAATTCTGAGCCACAATGATAAATTTACCATTTTAGAAGCAAAGTAAATGTGTTTGATTGAAAATAAATTTGTAGAATTGCATGCTCATCCATGCTGAAAACTAGAACATTGTGTTATGACAACACAGGATGGATCTTAAATAGACCTATTTGTTAAATGGTCCTTTTGTTGTAGTAGCCCATAATAGAGCATGAACAGTACAGGTTAGTAGAGATAAAAGAGAGACGACTGTCACAGTTCCTTCAGTTGCATTTGCAAAACTCAAAAATGGCTATGAACTATTGGGTCCTCATGAGGAATGTCTATACTATGGGCTAGATTTACTTTACCTCTCAAAAGTAAATATGGAGATGTTGCGCATAGGAACCAATCAGATTCTAGCTGACATTCTCTAGTGCAGGCATAGGCTCTCCATGTGTTGTGGAACTACAAGTCCCATCATGCTTTACCCGCAAAAGCATAGCTGGTACCTGACAAGGTTTGATGGGAATTGTAGTTTCGCAACACCTGGAGAGCCGCAGGTTGCCTATGCCTGCTCTAGTGTGTACTAGGAAAGTAACAGCTAGAATTCTGATTGGTTTCTATGGGCAACATAGCCATTGTTCTTTTAGTAAATCTAGCCCTATATTCTTTACATTTGTAATTCACTAGACTACCTGCTGTAGCAGGATTTTTATATGCACTTTTCACTACTCAGTAAATCAGGTCCTTTTTAAGTTTTTTAAATATTGCCTATTTTTTTCCTACTTCACTACTGGGAGATGTGAAACAATGCATAAAACCCAAAAGTTGAGTGTCAATTGATGGCGCCATTTGCATCATGAAGTGGGCTGGACAGTAATCATTTATAAATACAACCCTGCCTGTTTACGCTTCACTAAGATAGGTGTAGACATTGGTTGCCCACTTTTCTGAGAGTTCCAAAGATTTATAACTAGCTAGAATCTCGATATTCCAGATATTTTGTGAAAGGAGAGAATTTTTTTTTTATATTTTCTTTTAATCAGTTGTAATGCATTCCCCTAACCTTTATTTAACATCATATAAAAAAAATATACAGATGTTATACTTTATTTTTCTGTTCTTTCATTTTTTTTTTCTCTCTAACAAAACAGTTAGTAAGTTCACATTTACATTCATTAGTCCAGCTGTCACAAAGACAAAGGAGTGTTTGTAGCTGTCACCTATAATCCTGAAGCTGAGAGTTAGACAGAAAGTCTTTGCTCTGGGCTTAAGTTGCCTATAGCAGGTTTCTGTGTGCAAACACCAGTCAGCATTCTTTCCTAATGCTTACAGCTCTTTGAAATGAGTGCAAAGGAATTGCTTCAGAAGCTGCAGAAAGCTGTCAGATCCCCAGTGTGATTAAATGAATGCACTTGCCAGAGCAGAAAGCAAATACATTTTCTGCTTGTTCAGGGGCCCACATATTTCAGCGTTTCTGATTCTGAAAGATGCACAAATACAAAGTTTACAGCACAAAATTGAAGCTGATGCTGCAACTTGTTATTAAAATAAAAGATATATATATATATA